>CAJQZJ010022543.1:0-10212 GCA_907164525.1 Lophiomys imhausi | reverse complement strand
CTCTGGGCTCAGTTAGGGACCCTGTCTCAAATAACAAGATGGCAAGTGATTGAGAGAGGCACTTGACATTGACCTCTGACCTATACACACACACACACACACACACACACACACACGTTCAAAAAAACACATGTTTGGGGACATACATCAAAACACACACACACACACACACACACACACACACACACACACACACACTCCTTTTTAAGAGCTAGAATGCTTAAATGGATGGCGGTGAGTCTGAGTCTAGTCCCAGTACATGTAGTTCCTAATTTCATGCCTGTGACAATTGACAATTAAGATAGTCCCAGTTTCACCAACCACAAGAAGCAAATCACACCTACCATGTCTGGAGCACAGTCAGGATTAAATGAGATAATATGCGATGTATGTTCCTGTGCTCAGCTCCCCAGACTCCCACAGTAGATCTGCTCTTACTGCCTGAGCACTGAAAGAGTCCCTGCCCTCTGTCACTTTGATGAGGTGTGGATCCCTGTCTGTAAGGGCATCCTACAGACACAGCCTTACAAGCCCACGTGGATAATCAGCATGGATACTAGGGGGACACCACCTACTCGCCATTCAGGAGAGGCCTGGAAGAGGAATAGCCATTCAAAACTCACAAGCGCACACTAACCATACGGCTGCTAGGACAATGAGGCTCCAAGGAACAGTGGCCAAACAGGGGGGGGGGGCAGTTTGCAGACATGGATGGAGGGCCTGACCGCTCAGAGAGATAAAGGAGGCAGAGACAGATGAGCAAATAGAATGGGGGTGCAGAAGCAGACGCAGGCATGAGCCTGCGATACAAAATAAGCTCTTGGGTTTTCACCTTATGACTTTTGCATTGGTTTCAGCATCCCACTTAAGGTTTAGAGTCAGTAGGGGCTCGGGAGATGGCTCAGTGGGTAAATTGCTTGCCATGCCATCTGCAGTCATGAGGATCTAAGTTTGGATCCCCAGTATGCATGCAGTGCAAGCCTAGAATCCCAGTAGGCAGAAACAGGAAGATCCCTGGGGATTGTTGGCCAGAGAGTCTAGCTGCGTTTTTGGGTTCCAAGTTCTGTGAGAGAGGCTATGTCTCAAATACCACTACTACTACTACTACTACTACTACTAATAATAATAATAATAATAATAACAATAATAACAATAATAATGTGGACAACAGTAGAGAAAGACACCCAACATCAACCTCTGGCCTCTGAATGCACATATGTGTGTGCACACAGATTTAAAACCAAGAGATAATTCATCACCTACAATAAAAATGAAAGCTTTGCACTTGCCCTTCAAATAACAGAACAGTTTTACTGGGGGTAGGAGGCAGGTATTATCATTAAGATAGTTCAGACAAAAAAGAAAACATTCATGATGCCATGTGTGCACACATAGATAAGGCATGGTTAATCGTATTGTTATCCTTCTTTGAGCCCTGAGTTGTTCCAGGCTGTGGCTGAGCCCCATGAACATCTAGCACACACAAACCAAAAGAGAGAGAGAGGAGGAGGGGAAGAAACAGAGGGAGGGAGGGAGGGAGAGAGAGGCAAACATGCCAGGGGCCTAACTAGGACTCAGTATAAAGAGCAAAAAGTAGTAACAACAAACACCACACAATGGCGGCTCTCTTCACGGAGCATCAGCTGCCAAGTGTTTGCACTTAGGGGCTCGTCTCCAGTTGGGTGAGAATGTCCGTGTTCCTGAGAACTAGACTGAAGCTCCATGTGGCTCCACTTTTATGGGCAAAGCCGAAGCCAGGTGGTTCTGGAAGGAGTCCCACAGTCAGGGCCCCTCCTGTGGCTTCTCAGATGCTTCAGATGTTTTCCTAAAACAAAATTGCAAACATGAATCTCGTAAGCAAGCAAACTTGCATACCACGCATGCCAATTACAGGCTTGTCATGTTCCCTTCACAAGCCCCAATTTCCAGCCATAAAAAAGTGCTTATGATACAAGTTTTTGAGCTCAAAAGAACCAATTTGGGGGGTAGGCAAGAATCTGCAGATGTCTTTTGAGCTGTCTTCGGGGAAAACAATCATATACAAATCAACCACTCCTGGTTTTGATCATAATCCAGTGAGTTTCTGTCCTCAAAGTATTTCTAAAGTGTAAGAGGATCCTTCTAAAGTTATGGGTAGAAGTTTTCTAGGAGACAGAAAAAGCATGTGGGACTGTGAAAGTGACCTTGTAGTGTTTGAGAAGGTCCCCCTGAGTGGACACACACAGGTTCTCCAGCACCTGGGTACAGTATCCCTGGCTTTAAATACAAGTTCAGCCTGACTGTTCTTAGGAATATTCAGCCATAGCATTAAGAGTATTTAAACAGTTTGCATGTGGTTTAATATAGCTATATGATCTCTGAGCAGCCTCACACTCTGGTTTGACACATCGGAAGAATGAAGATCTACAGGGAAATGTAGAATCAAGAGCCAAAAGACACAGGGTTACAGTTCATGGGGATTTGCAATTTAAGCATATGATGACTGGGAAGGAGATGGAGATGCAGAGGGGGAAGGTATCTTCCCACCTCTACATCTGCAAGTAGGTTAATTAAGTCACCAGCGTTCGGCAGAGAAAAGTGTAAAACACAGCGATCAAATGAACCCTTCTCTAGGGTTACACAATTTATAACCCATATCATTCTCAGAGGAGGAGCTGCTACTGCTGGCTTTTGAAGAGAAGGCTCCAAGAGAAGGCTCCTCTCGGGAGGAGGGGGCTGGGGTAACACACACATTTGCTGTTCACAGGTGAGAACCTTACCCTCAGAGGTCTTTGTTATGGGAAGAAGGAAAGAGGCCACCAAGCAAGAGGTACATCCTGATCCCTGGCCCTGTGCAGCTTTCTGTGCCTGGCTTTCTCTGGTTACTGAAGCTCAGAGAATAGACTGCATCTCCAGGAGAAAGTCAAAGGGCACAGCAGCGGAGCTGGGGCTCAGTGACTGACTCCCTTTCCAGGCTCACATCTCAGAAGGGCCACAGAAGGGTCCTGCTACTCACTGCTGGACCTCTACCCAAGGAACGGAAGACTCTATGCTTCCAGTTAGTGCCCACCCAGGTGGATAAACAGTAGAACCTGAGTGTTCCCTTAGAAAAGACCCTGCCTCTTCCTGCGATGGTACCGTAAGAGAGGACTGTTGTTTGAATCGAAAAATGCCCCGTAAAAACCAGTGTGGTATGGGCGTGGTCCCCACTGGATGGCTTCACAGAGGTGACTGGATCCTGAGAGTTCTGACTTCTTCCATGGATCAGTCCATTGATGGAATTATAGCTGAAGGAGCTATGAGGAGATGGGATCTGGCTGGAGGAAATGGATCATTGTAGTGCCCCTTTGAAGAGTACAGCTTATTAGCCAGGCCTCTACCAGTTTTTTCAGGCTCACTGACCCCTGCCTGCTAGGAGGCGAGTAGTACTTGTTCCCCCCACCATGATATTTCGACTTACTACAGGCCCAGGAAGATGGTAGCAGTGACTATGGGCCAAAGCCTCTGAAACTGTGAGCCAACATAACCCCTTCTTCCCTTAAGGTCTTCATGGTGAGTAATGAGTCATAGCAACACAAAGCTGGCTGACACAACAGGAGTCCATAATGAAGCGCTCAGTTTGCAGGTGGCAACCCCTAAGCAAGACTCCAAACCAGCCCCTCCTTGAGTTGGATCAGGAAGCCCAGACCTCTAGCTTTCAGTCTCACTTTTCAACTGCCCCTGTTCTACCTCCATGCGCACCATTCCACCCTCCATCTACCTGAGCAATCGAACCCCCAGGATGATTGAAATAGTGCTGGCTTACAAGCAACTCAACTGCAGGTGTATGTGGCAAGTCATTCAGTCACTATTACCTTGCCTTCCCATCGGTGGATATGAGGATGATGCTATGTGTTTATGGGACTCTGTGGGGCCTAGGATGCAGCTCGACAAGGAGAGAGGAAGAGGAGCTTTGAGTAAACTTGTCAAAATCAAGGCATTCAGCACTCTAAAAAAGAATCATATCTGGATATGGCCCTTTTTATTGTATAGGGAATGTTTGGGAACATGGTATACTTTCTTCTGGATGCCTCTAAAATATGGTGCCCCTAAAGGATGACAATGTCTTAATCAATCTCTGGGGCCTGTGAACATTGCCCAATACAGCAAAGTAGGTTCTGAGCTGTGATGGAGCTCAGGAACTTGAAACACTGATATTATTCTAGATCCTCTGACTGGAAACTCAGTACAGTCACAAACACCAAACACCTTTTAATAAAGAGACAGGAAGAGTGGTGGCTTTGTGACTATGGAGACAGAAACTGGAATGTCACTGTGAGGCATTGGTCACCAGAACCACAGTGGCCAGAAGAGGCAAGGAGGGGCAGCCTTCCCCTGGAGCCTGCAGAAGGAGTACAGCTCTTGCCTTGATCAAGCTCTCTGGCTTCCAGAACCTAGGCAGGGAGGGGATAATTCCTTTTGAGCCTCAGCTTGCAGTGGCATGTCATAGCAGCAACAGGAAACTTCACTCAGATCTATAGTGGGAAAAATCTTGCAGGCTGCAAGCATCACCAGGGTAGTTCCACCTGGAAGGAGACAATCTGGTGTGCCTGACTCGGTGCCTTCCTGCCTCCTCAAAGATAGAGTTGTAGTGTTTTATAAGCCCTAGTTCTCCCCAGTGTGGAGGCCAAATGCCAAGTGCTGGGCCAAGTCTCTGGGAGAGATTAAGCTGAGTCCAGGTGGCCAAACTCAGGCCTTTCTGCTTTTTATGTTGTTGTTTTAAGATGGGGGTCTTGCATTGTGGCCCAGGCTGCCTTGGAATTTATGCCAATCCTACTGCCTCAACCTCCTGAATGCTAGAGTTAGAAGCAGGTGTCCCCATACTCAGCTTCCGCTTTTATTCTATTTTTTTGTAGACAATATTAATGCATTATTTATTGATTTCAGATTACAAATGGGCCATTAAATATCTTTGGTCCACTGTAATATGTAATTGTGTTTATTATCTGCTGTATTTTGTAAATAATATTACTCACATGCTTCAGATTTTGAAACATTTGGCGAATCTCACACACGGTTAAAGCATTACTTTGTTTTGTGTGTAGTCTTATAGATTATAAGGCTTAGTTTAGCTTCATGGTTTACACTCGTGATCCCTTTTATGTACATATATCTTATCACCATCCCAATAGCTCTGTGGGACATTTTTCTTTCCTATTTTTTGACATTTATTTATTAATCTCCATCACAGCCCCCTCCCTTCAGCCCTTCCAGTCCCCCCTCCCACCTCTACCCCCTCTCCCACCTATCCTACTCCCCCAGCGTGGGGTGCCTCCACATATCAGCCCCCTTCAGTCCATCAGTCACATGAGGGTTAAGACTTTCCTCTTGCACTGGAGGCCTACATGGCAGCTCCACTAGGGTGGAATGTCCCACTAACATGTAACAAAGTCCATGTTCCTGTTCCTTTGGGTCTATTGATTGTAGGAAAATTATGCTGTACTATAGAGCTAAAAGCCAGTTATAAGTGAATGCATGCCATGTGTATCTTTCTGGGTCAGAAACAAGGAAATCATGCAATTTGCAACCAAATGGATAGAACTAGAAAAGCTCATCCTGAGTGAGCTAATCTGCTTTATGTTTTCACTCATTATGAAACCACTCCAGCCCCATACTGAGGCCTCCTGCTCTCCAAGGAAACTAGAGATATAGGAGGTGTGTTTTCAGGGGTCTCCTGAGACTACTGGTGTGGGGTTACATGTGAATATCTAACTGATGATGTCTAAATGGGGATGATGTAGGGTTCATGCAACATATCCACCCATGAGTCTTCTGAAAGTCAAAGCCAGCTTAAGGACAGGCAGGTGGAGGGAATCACAGCGAATGTAGCAGTGGCAGAGGCTAAATTTATGTTATTTTTCCCTTTACAGAAATGACAACTTGAATATCAAACTTTCCCAAAAAGATGACAACACAAGGGAGCTGAGTAAATGAGCTGTGCTGAGGTAGCTAGCACAACCTTCTTGAAGGAGCTAAAAGCAACAGCATGTAAGGCTCCACACAAGCCCACAATGGCACAGCCAGGCTGACGTATTAGTGGGTACCACACAGGAGCGTGAAGGAAGGGCCGAGGCTCCAGGGTGGTGTGCTCCAAGCCTAGAAGAAAGCAGAGACGTCCAGGGTTAAATTCCTGAGGCCAGACAGAGACTAAAAACAATCTAATGGCTTCTAGAGCTTCCTTAAAAACTGGTGAAATCCTCAAAATCTCAACTGTTGAAGATGGTATGGTGGGATGGCCCCTGCTGCCACTCATAAGAGGAGCTGAGAGGAGAGTAAGACCAAACAGATTTCTTGAAATCCTTGCTGTATCAACAATATACCCTAATAAGGAATAAGAGTGAAAAATCTGCAGAGAGATGTGGGCTGTGATCAGGCAACAGTCAAAACATGACAAAAGGAGGAGAGGAGGAGAAGATATTTAAAAAAAAAAAAGAAAGAAAAAAAACTGTGAATGCAAGCCACAAAAAACAGCCCTTCCAAAATGGGGGGATGGCTCAGTAGACAAAGGGCTTGACCCTCAAGCACAAGGATGAGAGAACCTATGTCAAGCTGGATGTGGTAGCAGTGGCGAATATCCGAAATCACAGCACACCTGTGGCAAGGGAGAAGGCAGATGGAAGCAGCTTGGGAATCTCCAAGGCCAGTGAGCTTGAAGTACACAGCCGGGACCATGAGAGACCCTTCCCCCAACTCAAGCAAAGTGGAAAATGAGAACAGACATCCACATGCATGCAGTAATGTCTGCCCTCAGACATGAACACACACATACACATACATACAACACAGAGAGAGAGAGAGAGAGAACTTTTCCCTCAAAAGAAGTCCACACACCCAAATCCTTAAACACATAAAACAAAGCACAAACAAAACAGAGAAAACAATGTGCCTGCGCTTGACAGGGACTTTCAGGTAAGTATTTTGGGGACTGGAAGAACAGCTCTATGGTTAAAAGCACTGGACCAGGATTCAAGTCCCAGCATCCTCATGGTGGCTCACAACCATCTGTAACTCCAGTTCTAAGAGACTTGACATCCTCTTCTTGCCTTCATGGTACAAGGCACACACATATGGTGCATAGGCAAACAGCAGAACAAAATATCCACACATAAAATAAATAATTTTAAGGAAGAAATACTGATAAAAGTCTGTGCATATTCCATACAAGCAGTTAAAAATTGTATTTTAAATGTCAAAAGGATAAATAAAGCATATGAAACAAGAAAAGAAGCTTATGAAAGAGATCCAAGGATGATGATATGTATTGTCTCTAAAAATGTTTTCAATACACACAGTGGGATGGGCACCAACAGGAACGTGGTCCAGAGTTAAAGGGGGGGTGGATGTCAGAGAAGAGCTGAAAATCACTCCAGGTGCAAAGATTGCATACACTTCTTGAATGTATAAAACCTGTTATAAGGCATGGAGAACAGATTGAGAGGATCCAAGACATATCAGATCTGAGTCCCTGAAGCTGAGAATTGGAGATAAAACTG
The DNA here is from genome assembly GCA_907164525.1 of Lophiomys imhausi. Lineage (NCBI taxonomy): Eukaryota > Metazoa > Chordata > Mammalia > Rodentia > Muridae > Lophiomys > Lophiomys imhausi. The sequence goes on along the minus strand of CAJQZJ010022543.1, from coordinate 2,701 downwards.
TATTAAATGATTTTAAATAAATAATATCTAAGAATTTCACAGAATTGAAGAAAGATAGATACAATAGTAACCATCGGAACAAACAAAACCACACCCCAAATGCGCAACCGCAAGAGCAGACAGAGAGGGAGAGGCCTGGAAAGCAATGATAGCTACTGTGTCAATGCATTTGTCACAGACAGCAGGAGATCTCCGTAGAGGGCCTGGAACATGGTGTATGTAACCTTAACCAAACAGCACAACTATCAGTCAAGAGCAAAAACAAAAACAAATAAAAATATTTTTAAAAACTAGGGGGATCGGAGAGATGTCTCAGTGGTGAAGACTGCTTCTTTCTGTTATAGAGGATTCGCTCCAGGGGTTCAAACACCCTCTGCTGGCCACTGCAGACATCTACACGCACACACACACACTCATTCATACATAAATGCACATAAGCATACACACATACATTCTCACATGTGCACACAAGCACACACACACACCTAAAAACAAGTTGATTTAAAGTTTTTTGGTTTTTTTTTTTAGCTACAGTACTTCTGGGAGGGAAAAAAAGCAAATTTGAAAGGGGCTCATAGGAGGTAAAAAGCAAAACTCAGTATGAAAACCAATAATGACAGTAAATTCAGCAAGAGTTTTTAATGACAACTTTTTCACATTTAATAAAAAGTTTGTGCTTAATTAAAAGTTGTAAAAAAATCTAAATAATAATATGTGAGGTAAAGGTATATTCCACATTGGCCACAGTCTCTACTGTGGTCAGAAGAAATCAAACATATTAGCTTGGTATGGTAGCCACCCCTGCAATCCCAACCCTCTGGAAGCAGAGGCTGGAAGACCTCTGTGAGTTCACACACAGTCAGAGCTACATAGTGAAAACCTGTCTGAAAAAAGAAGAGGGAGGAGGAAAGAAAGGAGGGAGAAATATAAATACTAAGCAGTTACAAACCTTGCTAGAAAAGTTTTAGCTACAATACCTTAAAATATTAAGGCTAATCACCAAAAGAATGGAGCTTTAGTCTATCACTTCCAAATATGAAATAAATATAAAATATGGAAATATTTTGTTCATTATGAAAATGGTAAAAAGAATGCAAATAAATATGGTGGTATCTAGGGAGAAAGGAAAATGGTATTAACAAAAATAACATATCATGGTACAGATAAGAACAGATATGTTAATTAATTATTCAATTCTAATGAATTAAATTTTACATATTATAAGAGCATGCTATCCAGCTGAAGTTGAGGATTTTTAAGAAATCTAGACATATTCGACTTAACAAACGTCAAAGTCAGACCACCCCAAAACTTGGTAATAAAGAATAAATTATAACTTACATATATTATCTAAAAGAAAACAGTATGATAGTTAATTTATTATACAAAAAAATGCTAGTTAATGCAAAAGTATTAGCACCCATACTGACACCATAGTATAGTAAAAGATATCAAGAGGATTTAATAATATGTAACCTCAAAATGTAATATCAATTTCCAACTGCCAGTATCACAAAGATAAGTTTTAAATCTATAATCACAATATTTATAATTTACAGTATAGAAACAATAACATGCCCCTTATTAAAAACTACAACAGTAAAAGACTTTAGGAATTCTTATGGAAGCCAAGAAAAAGAGCTTGAAAGATAGATTGGTTGCCCAGTAAAAGCACTGGTTGCACAAACCTGACAGCCCCTTTTCAGCCCTGGAAACCCACTGCTGATTCCACTCTGTGGGAACAGCTCATTTTTATTGGCTATAATCCACAGTGGAAGAACAGCAAGTTGTCCTCTGCCCCTAACCCTGACAGGTGTGCTATGAACTGTGTGTATTTGCATGTATGTGTGCATGTGCGTGTACACACACGCAGCCACAATAATAATAACTAAAATAAAATAAGTCCAAGGAAAAGAATACCTGTAAAACACTGTAATTGTTCTGAAGGGTCTAGCCAATGCAATAAGAAAAAAAAAATGAATTAGCATTTGAGAAACAGCAAAGGAAAATATTTACAAATGGCAGACCATTCGTAAATTTAAGAAAATCGTGTAGAGATATGCTCAAAAGAGTTCAGCATGATAACTGCTGTGAAGCTGTGATAGGCACAGTAATGCATTAAAGGACATCCTAATCCCCAGACCTGGTCTGCTCAATTATACAGCAAAAGGACTTCATAGGTGAGAGCAACGTAAAGAATTTGGAGATGTGGGGATTATCCTGGGTCATCCAAAATAGACTCAGTCTAATCCCATCAGTCCTTCAAAGTGCAGCCACACCCACAGGAAAAGGAAGGAGAGATATGGTGTTGTTGGCTTTGAGGATGGATGAAGGGTCTAAGAGCCAGTGGATGTAAATGGTTCCAACAAGCAGGAAAGATACAGAAAGGGTTTCTCCATGGGACTCCACAAAGGGAGTCTGTTCCAAAAATCTTTGTTTATGCCTCGTAAGTCACCTGACAGACTCCTGACCTACCAAACTGCAAGATGATACTTAGATTTCAGACACTAAGCCTGTGACATGTTTGACAGCAGTAGTAGAAAAATGAATCCCCAAATCAACACATAAAGTCATGTCCATCACCAGACATCCACATACCACAAAAATTATAAACAAAATATTAAAATAAATCAGAAATAAATATAAGAAATTGAAGGGGCTGATAGGGTAATATAAGTTAGATTTAGTGAATACCTAAGTT
>CAJQZJ010022542.1:0-10177 GCA_907164525.1 Lophiomys imhausi | reverse complement strand
ATGTAATACAAAATGAGCCATCAAATTTGGCAATAAGTCCATATCAGATGGCAGCAGTCCAAATTGTGGTATAAATTTTGTTGCTCCTTTTGATTGGCAAAAATAACATAGTTCTGGAAATGCATCTGATTCTTTCATAATTCCCAACTGTCCCCAGATGTCCTGTAAGGGTTGGAAATGTTTTGCATACATTTCTCTGATGCACCTCCTTACTCCATCTTGTTGTATTAATCCCAGTCTTCTCCTGGACAGGTCAATTCTCGGAGCCATAACTGTAATGAATAAGATTCTACAGATAATACAATGTTATTGTTATCATATGGTCTGGTTCTGGTATGAGTAATATCAATTGGATATCTACTCAATTTCTTATGACATAATCTATTTTGCATTCTTCTATTCCTTATATAATAATCCATCCAATTTGTATATGCATTGTATTCTTGTAACAATCTTCTTATATATGGTTTTAGTAAAAATTTATTACTTAAAGCTTGTAATGTAGCAGGAAAATATCTACCAGTCATAGCGTTTTTGCAATACCATTCACCTAATAATTTCATTGCTCCTTCAGTATCATGTCTTATCACATTTCTGCATAATTCATAATGTGGATATTTATCCTTAGACACATAGCATGACAATATGCTTGCAAGTACATGCAAGCATCTATCTATTGGGTGTCTTCCCTCATATTCTAACTTATGTTCTAAAAAATGAAGAATCAATTCAGGTAGTAATTCTATTTGCACTACCCCATACAAATATTTTGAAGTATATTTATTTTTGCAAAATTTACAATTTCTTACTATTACATTATTTACTATACCCATTCTTGACCATAAATCTGTTAGTGATCCATATTTGTCATAGAAGATCATCCTAAGCATTGTTTGGATTCCTCCTTTCTGAATGAGCCCAAAACGTCTTCCAGAGGGGTCTGTGGTCATTTTTCTTGTTTCTAAAAAACATAAGTATCTTCAAAGCAAAAGCTATTCCTATTGCACAACATACTACAAATCCTATTTCCTTAAACCATTCCCACCATCCTGCTAATGGTGTACAAATAAAGTCTAATTGGAACAATCTATCTGTCATGTCCCGAAAACTGCATTTCTTTATATTTTCTGCCCAGTCTTTATCAATAATTGTACTGGTTCTTAAAATTCCAACTAGCTTATGAGTTTCTAAAACATGTCTATCCAGACTCTGTTGTGCTTCTTTAATCTTCTTATGAATACTCTCTAGCTGTTTTTCATTATATTCATCTATCTGCTGCATTTCTTGTTGTGCCTTAATAAAAGTTTGGTAATGTTCCTTTTCTAAATCTTCTAAAAGTTGGAAAGGTGTGGAATATAAATGAACTTCTTGTATAGATAATTGTGTCACCCTAGTTTCATTATTTGTAGTTAATAATGAACAATTATGCACCATCCAACATCCTTTTATAATATTCCAAGTTGTTGTAGTATCATTAAAAAATTCTCTATTTAAATTGGTGCATTGTATAGTCATTTCTACATTTGTACATACTAACCATGTCCAATCACCCATATTATATACTGTATCTGTCATTGTTGTTGGTGCTAACCTAGTTTGGGTTAATTTTGTAATTGGTACATGGGTGTATACATATGTGTTTTGTCCTAATGCTAAGGTATCATCTTGTGGTATGTAAGCTGGTGTGTTATTTACATTAATAAAAAGAAAATGGTCTATTGGTGTAACCCATGTATTTTTAATTATTGAAAATGGATCTAATTTTGTGTTCCATACTTGGGGTACAGGTTTAGTATGAAAACCTGTATAAGCATTGTCTACAAATACTTGTAAAGTATTCAGTGTGCATAATCCTCCTTCACAATAACTATCTATTGCGGGGTCCATTAAAGTTTGATAAAGTGATGTTCTTCTGCCCATACCTGTTGTAAAAAAATGTGTCTAATTCTCTTTCCATTTTTTGTGCTGCTAGCATGTATTGTTGACACATAAGTAAGTTATGATTATTCATTATCTGCTCTTCTAAATATTTTTCTTGTGCTCCCCATTCTCGTCTCTGGATTTCCATTTCTGCTCTCATCTGTTGTGTTATTACATTTAAAGCATCAATAGATGCAGAAATAGATGATATGGCTTCTGAAGTTTGCCTATTAATATGTTTAATATTATTTAATTCTGCTTTAATTGGTTCTAGCATAGCTGCTGAAACTCCACCACCAAACAAACCTCCCATTATAGATCCAGCTAATGCTGCTCCTAATAATATACCTAATTGTAATGGTTTTCTTCCTATTTTTACAGGTGAGGAGTATTTTAATCCTGGAAACCATGATGTTTCTTTGGAACAATACATCTTTGGTGGTGTTAGTACCTGTAAATCTATTTCTAGTCTAACTTTTCTTACTCTAGGAAATAAAATAACTTTAGCTGGTGTTTTTAAATCTGGTACTATCATAGGTGCTGATACTACTTTTGGATTTCCCGGAGGTGGGTATAAATAACCTTGCGGGAAATGGGCTGTATATAATTTATATTTTTTTGTTTTTATGACTTATGCTTCCTCTGTCTATTAATTTTCCTTCATGTTCTTTCCTATCTGGCCAAAACTCATTAGACATTGGAAGATAATATACTTCATCCCAATCTACAGAAAATGTTTGGTTTAAGCCTTTGGGCTTATGTGCTAACCATTCTAACTGATGCCATGTTTCATATTGAGGATGTACATTCCACATCGAAAAGTAATATGGATAACCTGTATGCCAATATTCTACTGCATTATTAATTGTAAAATTTAAATTTTTCCAAAAATAAAGTGTTTCTTTTATGCCTGTTGTATATATGGCATAAGTATTACTTAATACCTTGTCCCTATCAGCACCTTTATATTTATACACTCTAGTTGGTACTATTTCTTCTAACAGTGGATATGTATAGGTGATGTTTTCATATGCATCAGTTATATTTATTATTGATGTTTTCATTATTTTATTAAAAATTTCTATTTGTTTGGAGGGTCTGTATATTGTGCCTGCATCGGGTTTAATTTTATCTGTGTAGTTATTATGTTTTATGTCATAAGGAATGGCAAATTCATTAGACATTGCATGTAAAGCACATACATGTATTTCATTAAAATAGCACCCCCATGTTATGTTTTGAGTAATATCTTTTCTTGTTTTTTTTTAAGTTTGTTAAGAGTCTCATTCATGATCCTGCATTTTTCTACTATAGTCTTATTTAAATCAAATCTAATTTTATCTGGAACCACAGTCGGGCCTATTGGCCCACTGTCTGAGCGGTTATAATACCAATAAGTCACATCCCTATATGTTGTATTTATATACCATAGGTGTGACGGATCAGTTACAAAGAGCACAGTTATATTTGATTCTGGTGTCCATCTAGTCTCATTACTATAGAGGTCAAATGATCTATTATTTATTATACGATTACCAAAATCGTATGGTGCAAAGAGGGAAAATTCCATATATCCTGGTAATGATCTATATGTAAAATTTGTAAGTTGTACACATGCCCACATCCAAACGGGCTTGCGTTTGCCAGGATCTTTTTCAAAATTGGTAGCATCAGTATGATAGTATGATGCGTTTAATCCCGTTTGGTCTACTAGTGTGAATGCACATGAGTGTGTGGGTCTAGTGCATATTTGATGTTGTGTATCTTGTGTTGGTTTCCTAAGCGTGCCCCATGGCTGTGGTAGAATTGATGTTAATACTATTGGCATTCTCCAATGATCTACTCCTAATACTAAAACTTTCCTCCAGAAATCCCATTCCCAAGTGTAATTTGTTTGTACACTTGGTCTTATTATTGATCTATTTACTTTTATTCCATTAATGTTTTCTTCATAATAATTGGGGTATGGTTTTCCATTATAATCGACAACTGTTAGATTTCCATAAAAAGGTAGATTTGGAAATCCTGCAACACGTAAAATATTGTGTTCTTTAACAGTGTCATTAACTTTGTCCAAAAATGTTTTTGGGCATCTATTTCCCCATGGTTCTGGCAGTGGTGGTATGCCTTTTTTAAATGAACCATGGTTCTAATTTCTCTTCCACTACCTCACAACCTCTATGTCGTATTTTTGTAGGATCACAGGTTGTGGTTGTGGGGGTTGTGAGTGTGGTGGATGTATCCTCATTGTTTTCCTCATCAGTATAATCATAAGTATAGTCATAATTTTGTTCCTCAAATGATTCTGATGTCTTATTATACCAAAAACCTATTGGGTCGAAGCTTTGTTTAATTAAGGGTGCAAACCATTGTCTAGGGAATGTGGTATTCATAGAAAGACCACATGTAAAACTTCCACTGCCAATCTTATTATCCTCATGAAAATCATAATATTGAATCACCATTGTTTTGTATTTATTATTTACTTTCAAAGTTACTAATTTATGATTTTCCCAATCTCTCCAATGTGTACTATGTATTGCCATAAGAGAGGTTTTATTTCCCCATAATTCTATCCAATGACATTTAATTGGATTCTGTTCTTCCAAATCTGTTGCATTGTATCTCATATCCTTCATATAATCTTTACTAGAGTATGTTGATAATCCTGTAGCCATTTTATATTGTTCACATCCTTCTCTCCAATCATATTCTATGCAGTAAGCATATTTTTGCCAGAAGGAATGAAAACTATTAGTAACCCGTACCCAATCTCTGAAATCTTTCCAATATTCTGGGAATCTATTTGTCACATTATATTTATCAACTTTCCTAAACAAAATTGGGTTGGCAGTAGTAGTAATAGTAGTCACTGCATAGGTTGGTACGTTAGCCAGTATCAATAACATTATAAATATTATTTTATTTTGTGAAAAATGCACATAGTGTGATTCACTATCACCTGTGCTGTATGTGTATTGTTTCCTGTCCATATAGCTGAGCAAAAGTCTCCTATCGCGTCCAGAATCGGAAGTCCTACCCACAGGACACATGCTATCCAGGTGATTATTAGTATTATTATTTTTCCAAACTTTTCCCATGAATACATGGTCCATGCCACGTTTTCTAGCTTTGCCAATTTTAGTTCCCCTTTACCTGGGGTTATCCACACCTGGTTTCCTGTGCCTGGGGCGACAATTTCCGCTTTCCGGAGGCTTTGTCCCTTGTGTGACCTAAAAACACAAATATGGGGTTTCATTACTGATTTATCATCATCAATGGGCATCTCATAACTTATATTATATTTTATGGCTTCACTTAATGGTCTTTCTCTATATAACCTAGGTCTTTCATTTAAATTTCTAATTGCTTCCAATGAAGCTCTTGCCAATGGTTTTCCTTGTTCCTGCAATAATTGAGCCTTCAATAGGCCATTCAGGCGCTCAATAGCTCCTGCTGCAGTAGGGTTGTAGGCATGATGAAAGTCCCACTGAATGTCTAAATTTTTTGCTAAATCCTGTATTGTTTTACCTGTACAATGTGTGCCTTGGTCTGATTGAATTTTCCAAGGACATCCATATTGAGAGCACCATTGTAGTAAAGCAAGCATAGCTACCTCTTGAGTTGGTTTTGGTCCTGGTCTGGCCAATGCCAAACCAGTAGTGAAATCCACTATTGTACATAAATATTGTCCCTTAAATGCATTTAATGGTCTTATAAAATCAATTTGTATTAATGTGTTAAAACCTGTTCGGTGTCCTATGACACCTTTATATTGTTTATTAAATCTAGTTTTCTGGTTAGGGCATGACTGGCATCCTCTAATGGCATTTTTAATTATGTGCCATGATACTTGTATGTTTCTTTGGGTAAACCATTGATACAGAGCATGGGTTCCTAAATGTCCCATCGCTCTATGAAGATCCAATATTTCCTTTTCTCTTACTGCTACTTCTAATTCTGGTTTCACTATTTCATACCTGGCTTTAATCTTCTTTCTTAAAGGTGCTTCATCCTTAATTTCATAAGTTCTCCTTATTTTTAATACTGCACTAGCTATTTGATCTACTATTGCATTATTTGTGCTAGTTTCATCTTTTTTATTAGTATGAGCATCTACATGATAAACTGTTATTTTCACCTGTTTACTTATTTGGTCTAATTCTTCCCATGCTTCTTTGGACCATAAATCTTTACCATTTATTTTCCATCCTGTCTTTCTCCATTTTCCTGACCATATAGCTATTCCATTTGCTACGCACCATGAATCAGTATAAATTGTCATATACTAGCCGGGCGGTGGTGGCGCACGCCTTTAATCCCAGCACTTGGGAGGCAGAGGCAGGCGGATCTTTGTGAGTTCGAGGCCAGCCTGGTCTACAAAGCGAGTCCAGGACAGCCAGAGATATTCAGAGAAACCCTGTCTCGAAAAACCAAAAAAAAAAAAATTGTCATATACTTAGCTTTTTCTTTTAATGCTTGTCTAGCTGCTAGCAATGCTGCTATTACTTCTGCATGCTGAGCTGATTTGCTGTTACCTTGGTCTGTAATTGTCATGCCATCCGATGGTCGGTAGGCGGCAGCTTTCCATTTAATTTTATCGCCATGGGTAGCTGATGAGCCATCTGTGAACCATGCTTGCAACATACCTGATTGGTTGGGTTTTGTACCCCATCGTCCGATGGGAGTAGATGGTGACGCTTCCTCCTTAACCTCGGGAGGTTCCACCAATCAATCACCTTCAGGTTGCTGTCGGAGCATGTTTTCAGACATTGCTGACATTTTCCCTTTTTGTGACACTTGGTGACGTTTAACAAAGTCTTCCAAGTACCATTTCCATTGGAGCACCCTTCCTTGAATAGGCAGGCCTGTCCAGGCTTCGCCCGGGGCTTTTACCCAATCTAGGATGGGAAACTCCGTATGGATTATAACCGGATTTTGGGTTATCATAGTGGCGGTGGCTTTAGTTGCCTCGTATACGGCCCAAATTGTCCTTTCGAATAATGAGAACCGGTTTTCAGACCAAGGAAATCGTTTGCTATAAAATCCTACTGGTAACATCCTTTCACTTTTAACAAATATATTCCAATTGCCATGTCCCTTGGCAAAAAGTACTACTATAATAATTGTACTATTCTCTGAACTGTAATATAATTTTTTATATTCCTTTATACACTTTATTAAATATTTTACTGCCTCATCCTGTTCTTCTGTCCATTCAAAATCATTTGCCTTCCTAGTAATTTTATATAATGGTTGTAACATTAATTGTAAATATGGAATGTGTTGTCTCCAATATCCAAACAATCCTATAAAATGTTGTACCTGAGTCTTATTTATTGGTTTCTCTATTTTTTTCCAACTTATCTATTACAGAATCAGGTATTTCTGGACCAGTTGTAGACCAATGTACTCCTAGAAACTTGACTCTTTGTGCAGGACCCTGCACTTTATCCATATTAATTGTCCATCCTTTATCTCTCAAATGCTGTATTAATTTCTTCACAGTGTCTGCTACTTCCTTCTCTTCCTGTCCAAAAACTATTAAATCATCCACATACGACAAACACTCCACCCCCTTGGAATTAAAATCCTTGAGAGTTTCGGTTAATGCCGTATGTGCGATGATAGGACTATTCAAATATCCTTGTGGTAATCTAAGAAATCTATACTGCTTACCTTGCCACGTGAAAGTGGTCAATTCCTGAGAATTTGGATGCAATGGTATGCCAAAGAACATATCGGATAAGTCTATGGTTGCCAGCCATTTTGGTGATGCCCTTTTTATTTGTGTAAAAATATTATCAGTGTCTGGTAACTGACCAGGGAGTTTATCACTAATTTCATTAATTCTCCTATAATCTACAGTAAATCTCCATTTGCCATTTGGTTTCTGTACTGGCCATACTGGGGAGTTACAGTTAAAACTTTGGGCTTGTATTATTATATTTTCTTTTAATAGATCTTTAATACTTTGATTTATTTCTTCAGTTCCTCCTTTTATTGGATATTGAGGAATAAAACTTGGTTTAGTTTTAGGAAGCTGTACTGGTTCTATTTTTACTTCTGCTAAGTTAACCATTATCTTTTTTATTTTCTTATAATTCAAGTATTGTGGCATTAAAGCTTTAATCTCTTCAATTCCTAACACATTACAAGGTGCTTGAAAACTAGCCATCTCTATTTCTACTTGTTTATCATATATTTGTAATTTTACTCTCACTATCAGTACCTCCCTTTCTGAATTTACTCCTTGTACAACTATATATTTATGTCCTTTTTGTTGATTTCCTAAGTCTGTTATAATAGAGATTTGGCTTCCTGTATCAATAAGCCATTTAGTTGGTATTATTCCCTTTTCGGTGACTCTGGGAATATTTACAAAAGGTCTAGTATCTAGGTCACTTAAGTTTATCGCGTAAGCCTTCCATTGTGATATCGCTCGGTGACACGAGAGCGATCCTGTGGGTAAGGCCGGAACCTGCCTGATGGATTGTTGCCTCTGCCTAAAAAATTTCTGTTCCGCCTGTAATCTTGTCCATTATTCTGTGGTGGCTTTCTATTATTATTTCTATCCTGGGGTGGTTGTCTAGAAAAAGGTACATTCTTCCTTCCCCATTACCTGTCCAAAAATCCTGGGTTCCTTGGTGGGGATCTTATATTCATTGTTCTAGTATTTCCAAAAGGTTTTACTTTAATATTAACATATGGCCTGTTTCTATCCTTTCTGGGTTTCTTAATTTTTGTTTGGAATGACACCACTCTATCCTGCTCCAATTCTCTATATTGTTTAAAATAGGAAATGCCATCTGCTATCGTTTGACATCCCTGTAATCCACTTGTAATTTGTATTCTCAAATTGGGTGGAGCTCCCTTTATAATAATTTTCCTGAATGCCGGTGTCATTGGCGAGGCTTGAGGTGTAGTAGCCTGGTTGTAAATGAACCATAAAATTCCTAGCTTTCTAAGTACACTAATTGCATCTCCATAAGTTAACCATTTCCCTGCTGTCTCAAACTGTGTTAAATCTAGTGATGGAAAAGCATATCTCCAGGCTGCAGTTATCCAGTCCAAGAGAGGATGAGTATCTCCCTTAGCTGTCTCAAGGACATGTTCTAACGCATCATATATAGACGTGTTTTCAATTATTCCTTTAATTTTTGCCATTTCTTGGCTCGAAAGCATGATTGTGTCTGCCCCTTTTTCCTACAATCTAACCATATACTGTGCATCTTTGGCGCCATATTGTGCATATTCCCGTCTTAAGTCACTTAGCTCTTGTGGGCTGTATGATCTGACCTCCGTCACTTCCAATCCCGGGGTTTGGGGCGTATTAGAAAAAGTAGGAGCTAATCTACTTATGCCTGATTTGGACGGGGTCTTTTTAGTAGTAGTCACCACCGGGAAAGAGTAAAAAGTGGGAGTTTCAGAGTTGATCAGGCACTTTTCCCGCTTCAATACATTTAGCGCTAATCTTTTTCCCATCAGCCTATCCTTATCTATGTCTTGCACAGTTTTCATAAGTATTGCCGGCACTTCTTTTTTATGGGCCCCTTCGATTAAGGGTCTGACTATCTCTGGATCCTTGAGGTCACCCTGTATCTTAGTGGGTTTCATGCCCACTTTTCCTTTTACTGCTTGGGCAGTATCATTCCATTTCTGTTCTTCCTCAGACTGTACTGGGTTCCCTGTTACTGGAGATACCTGTAATTTTTTCATCCTCTTAATTAAAGAATTCATCTCCACAGTTTATTTGCTAGCCAATGTAAAAATTTTACTTCCTTCTTTTTAAAATACCAGCTAATATTAGACAAATTTTGTGCCTTAAATAATTCTTCAAATTTTAGGTCAGCTCTTCTTTCTAATCTTTTTGCAATAAATTTTAACATAAAAGTAGCTTCGGGCGTGTGACTTCAAAGTACCATGCGCCAATAACCAGCTCTTCCTCAAGTTTCCCTGAGTTGGCTTCGAGGCGTCCACTTAGCCTTACTGTGTACCCGGGTTGGGGCAATATTTCAGGCAGGGTTGGTCCCGTCTCCAATAACCCGCTCTGCCTCAAGTTTCCCTGAGTAGGCTTCGAGGAGCGTTACACAACCCCCTTTGGTTGTCACAGGCCTTCCGGCTACACCCTATTATGATTTTATTATTATATTTTTTCCTATTATCCTGCCGACTACGCCAGCTGTCGAGAGCGCGGTTTGGTCATCCAAATCCCGACACCTCCTTCTCTATGGAAGGGAGTCGTGTGACCAGGTGA
>CAJQZJ010022539.1:0-26017 GCA_907164525.1 Lophiomys imhausi | reverse complement strand
TGGGGTCACAGTTGTCCCTGGAGGGTGTGAGTCCTTTACAGCCCCAGCTCCATTTTTCAGACTCTTACACCTTAACAGACTTCCAGAGGGTTTTGGGGGAGATCAATTGGCTCCAAGCCTGGATACCTGTGTTCATGGGACAGTTGTTACCACTCTTTGAGCTACTAAAGGATAGACAACCCACAGACATCATAACTTTGGGGCTTGCCCATAAGGCTGCCTTTCAGGTTGTTCAAAAGGCTCTTGACAACGCTTAACTAGCTCAATATGCACCTCATGAAGACCTTCAGCTGTGGATCCTGCCCAGTGTTGCTTGGCTTATGTCCATGGCTGTTCAGAGGGGTCAGCCATTACAGTGGGTTCATGCTGCTTTGGGTGGTATGCCCAGGGTCTATGCCTCATTGGCCCAGGTGGCTGATTTAATAATAAAGGCTAGGGACATCATGCTGCACCATTATGGGTGTGATCCAGACAAGACTGTAGTTCCTTATCGATTGGCAGACTTTGAGTGAGGTCAAAGAGATAATGACAGGCTGGCCTGTAGGGAGATAGATTAATGTAAATTAGATTTAGTAAATATCTAGGTTTCTGATATAGTCTCTTAACCTGGGGCATGAAGATCAGCTTGGCTGTGAGCAATTAGCTTATCAGCTTATGGATGAAGTCACGTGAAACGAGGGGAGCCTCTATGGAATGAAAAACTGGGTACGGTGCTACACACCTTTAATCCCAGAACTTTGGAGGCAAAAGCAGGCTAATCTCTGTGAGTTCAAGGCTAGCCTGGTGTACAAAGTAATTCCAGGACAAGGATACACAGATAAATCCTGTCTTTGGGAAAATAAAAAGAAAGAGAGAGACAGAGAAACAGATATATTCTGTTAAACAATGTAAGAACTCAGAATTAGGCTGAGGAAGAACATGCAGACTGCATGCCTCCCACAGCCAACAGTTAAGAAAAGCTAACATAAAATAGGACATCATGCTATTCTACACCAATCTCCTTATGTTTGGGGCTTCCATGGGAGAATTGGAACTCAAACTAATACAAAATGGTATATTTAATTAATGTTATTGTTTAATAAGGGTTATTCAATTATTTAAGTTCATAACTTGATCTCAAAACTTGGGAGACAAGGACAAAACAGGTTCCTTGTGTGTTCGAGGCCAATGTAAATCTACAAAGTTCTACAGAGCAAATGAAAACAGACAAAGCTACAAAGAGAAACCCCGTCTCAATAAGGATAGATATATCCACATAGAAATTAAATCTCTAAAGACAGAAGAAAAGGAAAGAAGAAATATATAAATGCATACCTTTGTTCCCAAAACATGGGAGACAAAGACAGAGACAGATTGGTTCCTTTTGAGTTTGAGGCCAACCTAATCTACAAAAAGCCAGAACAACACAGAATAAACCTGTTTTAATCAATTAATAAATGTGTGTCAACCGTAGTAGAGAATACTTAAACTCCATACAGTCTTATGCTATATTTTCAATTTAAAATAGATTATATATAACATATATATGTAATACTATTACATCTCACGTTTTTATATGGCATGAATGGAGACTTGCAAGTGTCTTTCTGCTGTTCAAAGAACAGAAAATATTCTTTAATTGATTGTGCATCCTGCACATCCAAGGCATTTTGGTAATTGCAGAACTATATATGACTTGTGAGAAATTATATATTTTAAGAACAATGGGACCAGAGTCCAAAGAAGACAAGACAAGTGACCGAAATGATCCAGCCTCATAGATTCCCTCAATAGCTGTTTTCTCAAAAATCTGCATCCAGAACAGCTTCAAACAGCTTCCTGAGATGGCCCAGCCTCAAAGACTGTTCCAGACAGGACTTCAATAAAGCCCTGCACTTTCCTACCAAAGTCCAGCTTCAAACTACAAATTGCTCTAGCATTCAAATTGTTTAGCACATAGAGACTGGACAACAAATGTTACAATTAACTTGATTAACCTTTTTTTTCCATTTTATTTGGGCCCCCAAACAGGTTTTCTGTGGTCCCAGTTCAGCAGGAAGCAGTTTCAAGAGAGCAACGTCCCATTCCCAAAACTGGGGTGGATGATGGAGGATGTTTAGGGGGAATGGTTACAAATTGTTATATGGTCTTGTTAAGCAAGATAAAGGAGATTAGATTCAAGGACTTTTCTATTTTTTCTTTTTTGTATCCTTCTTTCTCTCTTATATAGGGGGGAAAGACTTCAAAAAAAGAGGGGGAATATATGTATATAATATAGAAATGATAAGATATAAGGATAGATTATTGAATCTTCTCTGAAACTCAAAACTTGTTAATCTTTAAATAAGGTTATCTTTTGATACATTGGTATAGAATTTTGTGTATTGATACAAAAATGAGGTTAAATTTTGATTCATTGGTATAGAGTTTTATATTTAGAAACATATTATGTATATTTCAACTTATATAAGGTATTGTGCCTATACAAATCATTTAAAAGTACAGGTTTACTTCTGATCCTTTTATGGGTTGCTATTGCAATCTATTTAGGAGTCTGGATAATACAAATTGACTGGCCAGTTGAGCTTCTGGTCATGTCAAATACTAGTCTTAATTTATCACAAAATAGACTTAATATGTTAAACAGATAGTAAATGGTTAAAAATATACAGTTTGTTTGTTTATAGGCCGATAGAAGATAGATAGATAGATAGATAGATAGATAGATAGATAGATAGATAGATTTATAAATAAAATAGTGGATGTCTTCAAAACCCTCAGAGGCATACAGAAAATGGCATTTAAAGATGTTTTTATTATTTTAAGAATTGTTTGACTTAAGACATTCAGCTCCTGACAGCTCCCATTTGACTTGGAAGAAGACAATGAGCATCAAAAAGAAATCTCACATCAGGAGATAATTCCTCAAAAAGAAATCTCCCATCAGGAGATAATTCCTATTTGGCAAAAATGCCCCTGCTCTCTCAACAGACTATATACAGTCTGAAGATGGACCAGAGCTTAAATGCAGGTAAGTCAATGTCCTGATTCTGCAGAGACAGAATGGCAAAATCCTTATTTCCTGCTGCACAATTTAGTCTGTGAAAAATGCTTGACCAGAAGGCTGAAGATGATGCTCCAATAATATCGAGAGATATTTGGGACTGTCTAGGCAACAAACTGTCATATTTCTTTTTGAAAGCTTCTCTCCTATGTTTCCTACTCACTCAAATAATAACTTTATCCCTTCTTATGTCTTTGATGGGATTGAAGGCATAATAGTTATAAAATTTCAATTGAACTTGAGTTGTTTAGGATTTAAAAGGATATTTTCAAGTCTAAATAAAATCTAGGTTTATAAATATAGGATATGATAGAAATTTAGGTTCAGAACTTTAGACACACCAAGATAGATAGATGATTTTTCTTCTTTTTCAAGATTGCCTGATACACATAGGCTAAACATTATGTGTGTAACTTTTATATATGGTTTTCTTGACTGTTTCATAATTGTTCTCACTGTTTTTACTATATGAATTAAAAAATTTAGACTTTATTAGACAAAAGGAGGGATTGATGGGGTAGTGTTAATCATTCTAAATGTTAATTGGTCCTGCCTACTGTCTGTTACTTACATTGACTCTGATTGGTTAAATAAAATGCCGAGGGCTGAGAATGGGCAAAGACAGAGAAGGTGGAACTTCCTGAGATTAGAACAGGAAGCCTTCACTTTAGACATAGGATTAAGGCATGCCAGCCAGGAACAGCAGGAAAGAGGACGCACACCATGAGTTAGAAAAAGGAACCTCATTCCACATGGTCAGTAACATCGGCATAGCATGGAGAACGGCAGTCCAAGGGGACGTATGTATATATGGGGTCATATTTGGGTAATAGAATTAAGAGCTAGCTTAGGTGGGCCAAGATTGCTCAATCCAGGCCAAGGCTTGTTAAAATCCATGTGATAACTCTGTGTGCTCTTTTATAATGGCGAATTAATGATTAACGGCTGCCTAACCAATTCAATATAATATAAATACTAGTTAAATATTTTAAATAATTATCTCTACAAATGTCGCCCAATGTAATTTTTTTCCTTTATTTTTTATTTCTTCAAGTTACATCTCAATCGCAGTCCCCTCCCTATTCCCCCCTCTAGTCCCACCCTCCCACCCTCAATCCCCCATCCTCTTCCCTTTTTTTTTTTAAGTTTAAGGTATATCTTATTTCCCCCAACAGCTCCCCCTTTCAGTCCAACAAATGGCTCTTTCTCTTACAATAATAAATACAATACAAAACAACAGAGGTAATTAGGCCACAGTTATGAGGGTTATATGGCTTAGCGTACATTCCCAATGTCCAGTCCATATGTATTTGGCACCTGACTTTAACATTCTACTATCTAACCATCTCCATGAGTTTAAAGTTCTATATCTAACTCAACATTCATACTAACTTGCAACACAATTTTAAAAGCATCTTCTTAGATCCATAACACTCTCTTGATTCCTAAACAACTCAAAATTTAATTATGAGACTCTAGCTATCTATTCTTCAACCACCTCAGAGACCTGAGAGGGATAAATATCTAACAAATATTTTTTAAACAATTGTGGCCTAATTATTTCTGTCATTTTGTATTCTATTTATTGTTATAAGAGAAAGAGCCATTTGTTGGACTGAAATGTGGAGCTGTTGGGGTGAAAAAGATATACCTGAAACTTGAAAAAAAAGTAAGCAGATGGGGAGTGAGGAGGAAAGAGGGTGGGATCAGAGGGGGAATAGGGAGGGAATTGTGATTGAGATGTAACTTGAAGAAATTAAAAAAAAAATAAATTAAACAAAAAATGATTAATTGCTCTTATCTTTATTACTTGGTTTGGCTTCCATAGAAATCTGATTGTAGTTGTGACAGATTGGCAAAGTTATGCACTTGCAAATGACTGAGTCTTATGCATATAATTTTATATTATCTGTAGATATTACATGCCACTACTAATATCTTTACTAACAGATGAGTGTATTACCTATAAAGCAAGTATCAGTTTTTATTATTCTGTTTATTTTATTGAAGATGAATTTTAGAAGAACTATTTTGTATGTCTATATCTGAAGAGAGGGAAATATAGATGAATTGTTTCAAAAGAGAGGTGAAGGATCATAACATGAAACCAGCAGTAAATTATGACTGTTTTCTCTTGCTTAACAATAAAGAAACCTGGCTATACCATCAATAGGAGGCCAAGGCCCAAGCAATGTGAGCATAAATAGAGCAACCTAGAGAGTTTCTCTTGAAAATGAAAGAAGAAAAACACCTTACATATGAAAGTGATTTTCCCCCTTTTTTCCACATTTATTTATTAATTCAAGTTACATCATGATTGCAGGTCCTCCCTCCTTCCCTCCCAGTCCCACCCTCCCATCCTCTACTTTCTCTCCCATCTATCCTTCTCCTCCAGTGTGGGGAGCCCCACATGTCAGCCTCCCTCAGTTCATCAGTCACATGAGGGCTAAGAACTTTCTCTTTCTCTGGGGCTGGACTTGGCAGCTCCACTACGGTAAAGTGTCCCACTAAAAGGTAACAAAGTTCATCACTGAGACTGCCCCTCTCCACACTTCCTAAGGGATATGTATGACCACAAAGTTGCCTGTCATCTACATTTGTATAGGGGGACTGGGTCAGCTTTTTTTTTTTCTTTTTTGGTTAGCGTTTCAATCTCTATAAGCCTTAGGGGCCTAGATTGATTGGTTCTGTTGAACTTTATGTGCAGACCTTGACCCTGGTCTCTCTGTTCCTCCCCACGCTCTTATATAGGGCTCCCAGAGCTCCACCTAATGTTTGACTGTGTGTCTCAGCCTTTGCTTTGTTCTGCTGCTGGGTGGAATTTCTCATAGGATAGCTAGGTTCCTGTTTCTTTGAGTCTGTGGTTTGTAGGATCATTGTCCTGTGCTATATGTCTACAATCCAGTTATAAGTGAATACATGCCATGTGCACCTTTCTGGGTCTAGGTTAGCTCACTCATGATGAGCTTCTCTAGTTCCATCCATTTGGTTGCAAATTGCATGATTTCCTTGTTTCTGATCGCTGGATAGTATTCCATTGTGCAAATGTACCACAGATTTTTGGGTTTGTTTTTTTGTTTTGTTTTGTTTTTGTTTTTGTTTTTGTTTTTGTTTTTGTTTTTTGTCCATTCTTTGGTTCAAGGACATCTAGGTTGTTTCCAGTTTCTGTCTATTACAAATAAAGCTGCTATGAACATGGTTGAGCTGATGTCCTTATGGTTTGGTGAAGAATCTTTTGGGTATATGCCCAGGAGTGGTATGGCTGGCTCTTGAAGTAGAACTATTCTCAGTTTTCTGAGATATTGCCAGACTGCTTTCCAAAGTGGTTGAACAAGTTTGCACTCCCACCAAGAATGGAGGAGCGTTCCCCTATCTTCACAAACTTGCCAGCATGTGCTATTACTTGAGTTTTTGATTTACCTTTTAATAAACTACAGCAGGAAATACATCTCCATTTACAGTAAAAAGTGATGGACTGTAGATTTAAAATGTATGAATAAAGACAAAATTACTCTTTGTATGCATCAAATGTCTTGGTGAATTTCACCAAACAAATAAAATTATAATTTGTAGACACATTGAAATGTAAAATGTACTATACTAACACGTGCTGTGGTCATTCAATTTTGCTGTTTCTATTCATGTTTTTTACCTTTTTGGAAATTTACCTTCATTCAGTGTAACTCTAGCCCCTTTATGTGAACAATGACTTACTAGTACTTTTATGTTTTAGTATCTCCACAACTGAAAGGACAGTAGTTCTGAGTGTCTGGTTTTAATTCAATGGCTGTTACACAAGCTTGTGCGTGGTGGAGAAGGGAACGATGAATGACCTCAGCTTCCAGGGACGATATGAGCTCAGACACATTGTGGGTTTTATCATCTACTGGGGCATCACATATTGAAGACTCTGCAAAATATGTTTCAAGTGTTTTTATTATACAAAAGAGAACTTTAAAAGTATATTCTCCTGGCAGCTACATCACCACAAAAAAATGTTTTTTAAGAGAGTAACACTGCAGTTAAAGCATGACACAATTACACGATTTTGTAAACTTTGAAAATATTTATAATATATTAATATGGTGTTTCACCACATTTATCGGATGCTTTTGAAATTAAAATAACTAAGGCATTTTCTTCAGTTTTTGTGAGCTAACAAGAGAAAGCCAATAGTTAGAAACTATATCAGATTAATAAATCAATGTATTTATGCAGTAATGCCACAAAATTAAAGATTTATATGATTTATTGAATTAAAGTGATTAAGTAAAAAAAGCTCTATAACATATATACCAATTATTTTTCTTCATTGTCTAATACCTATCATGTGGTTTGTTATGGAGAATGAGATATTAAGATGTGTGATACAAAATTTATTATAAATGTAACAGAAAATGTATTAAAGATTTTTGTCCACTTCAAGCCAAATATATATCACTTTTGAATAATATCTGTAGACATGCAATGTTCAGACCATTTCTGAGCCCTGATGTGCCCATCAGACAGATGGATGGGCCACGCATATGTCTGAACTGAGGAGCTAAGGCTTATATGGAAGGGTGCCCAGACCTGGGGCATAGCCAGGACAGCTGCCCAGAGAGGAAGCTGCTGCCCTGAGCCTTGCTCTGCCTAGCAGCTGTGCCCTTCTGCTCAGGCCCAGATGCGTGACATCTGCTCCATTCAGAGCTGGACTCCTGAGATATGAAAAAAGACATGTTGTGTAGAAATCTGCTTCTTTTAACTGTTCATGCAAGATGTTCAGTGATTTGTTTCCTACATATATCAAAGGGCCAGAGTAGGAGAGCCAGGTGTGGGGCTCCTGCCTACAATCTTAGAACTTGGGAGACAAAAGCAAAAAGATTGCCAAGCACTACACAGTGACCCCAGGCCAGTCTGGGCTGTGGTGGGAAACACTGTGGGCAGGGAGAAGGCTACAGTGGTGGCTCATCAGGGGTTTCTTTTGAGGGGAATGTCTATCTAGGTACTGTTGTCCTCTTCCTCTGTGTTCTTGGAGTAAAAGAGCCTGAGAAGTGGGACTCCATTAGTCTTCTATCCTGTCCCTTGTCTTGAATTCCTCCTCTCAGTGCAAGGAAGCTCTGTCCTATGTCCAGATGAATCCAAGTCCAGCAGAACTGAAGAGCAGTCAGTTACAAGAGATTCTTTCAAAACTCAGGATAGTAAGTCCACCAAAAGCTGTGATACTGGCTACCTTCCAAGTGCCTGTATGTATGTTACATCCAGGCATACATCCATGGGCACAAGTGTCTGAAAGAGAAGCATTATATCTTACATATTATATTGCTCTGTGATCAGATAAATTGGGGAAATACAAAATTTGAAAAGGTCAAGATTGTTTATTTAAAGCTTAACTTCTTGGGTATTTTCCTAAACAAAATTGAAATCCTCAAGGAAGATAGAGTATTTTATTTTTCTGAATGACTGCCTGTGTTTATTTCTTGCTTTATCTGTGTGTGTGTGTATAGGCACATGACTCTAGGATGTATGTGGAGGTTAGAGGACAACTCTTAGATTCTCTCCTGTTACTTTGTCAGATTTGGGAATTACATTCAGGTGCTGTGCTCACCCAGTCACTTCACCAGCCCTGGTTTGCCTTTTTTTGACGTATGACTGAGAGCATTAGTTTTGGAAAGTTGCCCCTGCTTCTGTATTTTCTGGATTATGTACAGGTATATGTGTCTTTGGTTGTACTCACATGTACTGTTTGATTTATTGATGGCCCATGGACCATCTATCATATGTTCAAGCCCCTTCAGTTCAGAAACATTGGGAGTTAGGGGATCCCAAGTGAACTCAGATGTTGTTTTATACCAGCCGTAGGATGAGATGGAAATGCAGTGGAAAAGAACCATTTGGGGAATGAATAGTATAAGTGCTCACAAAAACAAACAAACAAGCAAACAACCCTCCAGAAATCCCCCCAAACAAACAAATAAGCCCAAACCAAACAAACAAAAAACCTCTATTTGATGAAATACATACATGGACTTGGATAGTTTCAAATCTATTCTTTCTACCTAGAAGAAAATAAGGCTTAAAGCAACCACTCACAGGAAAGGGGGTCGGGAGAAAGAAAATCAAGCAATTTAGAGTTGAAACTTTCCTACTCCACTTGGAAGAAACTGTTGACACTCTGACACTAATCAACTTGCTGGAAAGCAGAGGAGTCACTTAGGATAAAAAACCCTCTCAGACCTGTCCAGCAGCTGTGCAATGTGTTCCAGGTTTCCAACTTTCATGAGCTTCAACCACACTAGGTGGTGAAGCCCAACCTTTTAAATTATAAACACTTATTTATTGGTAACATATTCACTAATAACAAATATAAACACTTAACTACTAACCCTACGAATGCCTACAACCCCTATTACCTAACTACTAAAGCCTATTGATAACTATTACAACTATTTTCATAACCTTTTAGAAGGATACAGTCTCTATGGTAGGTCCTCAGTCATCAGGAACACAGTCTCTGGGGTAGAGCCTTTAATGCACTTAGCAGTCTTTCTTCTGGAATATCTCAGATGTAGATCCCTCAGGGTAAATTGGCTATGGCAACTTCACCTTAAATAAGGCTTGAGGCTTTCTTCTCTCTGGGAGACCTCAGCCGTCTGTAAGCCAACTTATTTTCTTTGTATCAGCAACTCTGCTGCTCTGCCTCAGTCTTTAAAGCTGGCCACAGTTTCGTTCAGGCCACAGTTCTGACAGGTCAAACCCCTCTAGGCAAAAGCTGAGCCACAGGGTTTAGTCCTTGTCCTTTTATGTCTTGCTGAGACTTTCCATGCTAGCCAGCTTCTTTTTGCCTCAGGGAGATCTGGCTGTCATTTCACCAGCACTTTCTCCAGCAGAGGATACAAACTATTCATTGTCCTTTCTAGTATGAGGACTCCTTAACATCAGAGCTCTCTAGCCTGGGGCTCTCTGGCATGGAGCCCTCTAGCATGGGGCCCTTTGGGCTCCATCCACTTGACCTTAAATAGGATCTCTCCTTGTTTCACCTGGCTTCAGCCTCTGGGCTTTGCCCACTTAGCGGCTGAAAACAATGCCAGGCCATAAACCTTGTTTTTAGTCCATAGAGTCTCTCTTTGTTTCACCTGGCTTCCTTCTTGTTTAGTCCATAGAGACTCCCCTAGTTTCACCTGACTTCATTCTTGTTTTTAGTCCACAAGCTGATAAGCTAATTGCCCACAGCCAAGTTGATCTTCATGCCCTGGATTAAGAGAATGTATCAGTTGAAGCAAGGGATTTTTCTTGCCAAGATATAGGCTTTCCACTAATTCAACCATCTCCAATTGGAGATTTTTCGATGCTCATCTTCTTGGAGTAGAATAGGGGGTGCTGTCAGGAGCTGACATATCTCAATATCAAAAAATTTTTAAGTTAAGAAAACATCTTTGAATGCCATATTCTGAAGATATCTTGAGGGTTTTGAAGACCATCTATCTATCTCTTATATTTGGATAAGAAAATGTTGCTTGTCACACTGTAGATAGAATGCTGTCCAAACAATACAAAACTTGGAAGCAGGTAAGTCTAGCTCTGCCAAGACAGGGTAGGCAAGTCCTTCATAATTCTTGCTTTACAATAAATGCCTGTCAGAGAAACAGGGACAAATCACTGAATACTGATGCTGTAATGCATGGAGAGAAAATGGGAACTGTCCAGGCAGCCACTGGTATGTCATTTCTTGGTATTGGAAGCTGCTGGCCCTGCCCTTCTTGTATAACCAGATATAAGTATCCCTCTCTGGTCTCTGAGGTGGTTGAAGACTAGATAGCTAGAGTCTCATAGTTAAATTTTGAGTTGTTTAGAAATTAAGAGGGTGTTCTGGATCTAAGAAGATGTCTTTAAAATTGTGATGCAAGTTAGTATGAAAGCTGAATTGGTATAGAACGTAAAACTCATGGAGATGGTTAGATAGTAGAATGTTAAAGCCAGGTATCAAATATGTATGGACTGGACATTGGGAATGTATGCTAAGCCATATAACTCTCATAATTGTGGCCTAATTATTTCTATTTATTGTTATAAGAGAAAGAGCCATTTGTTGGACTAAAAGAGGGAGCTGTTGGTGGGAAAAGAGATATACATTAAACTTCAAAAAAAAAAAAAAAAGGGAAGTGGATGGGGGTTTGAGGGGGAAGAGGGTGGGAAGGTGGGACTGGAGGGCGGAGTAGGGAGGGGATTGTGATTGAAATATAACTTGAAGAAATAAAAAAAGATAATGTTTCAGAAACCCCTCAATATTTACTAAATCTAATTTATAGTAATCTATCTTCCCTTACAAGGTGGTTTTGGTGATGTAGCTGTCTTTGAGTCATTTCTGCTCCTGTAAGTAATCTCTCACCCATATTCCTGTAAGTAACCCCAAGAAAACTCACTGGTTCACCATGTTGGACTTGATGACATTCTTACTTTGGTCTATCCTCGGTTCCTTAGGTGGGTTGAGTAGTTTTTTGTTCAGGTCTCCATAGAAATAGTGTCACACAACAGGCTGTTATAACAAAAGTAGGTGGTTTATAAGCAAAAGAAATCTATTTCTCATCAGTTCTGAAGAGTGGAAATCCACACTCAAATTGAGGGTACATTCTGTGTTTGCTAAAGGGCTGCTGTCTAATTCACCTGTTGTTGTCAGTTGTTTGTCTTCACATGATAGCAAAGGTGAGCTAGCTGCCTGGAATTTATTTTTACTAAGGTATTAATTTAATTCAAAAAGGCCCTAAATGATTTTTTAAATGTCTTGTCTTTTTAATATCATCACATAGGAGATGAAGATTTCAAAATATCCTGATCAGAGGCATTCCCTCCTACAATGGGCAGCAGTTAATGTAGAGACTCAGAACTCTCAAAGTGCTAAGAATAAGTGACTGTTGAATAAGCCAGAAAAAGGACATCTGTACCACCATGCCAAGGCTAGCAGAAAACTGTGGATGAGGGGTGTGGACATGGAGGAAGGGAGGAATGTTGTAGAATGCAGTCTATTGCATTGGTTCCTCAAAGGAAATGAGACAACTGATTTCTGATCAGAAGATGTCTGCAGGATGTAACCGAACTTTTAAATTATTATTTAACACTTATTTATTTATTACTAAATTCATTTATAACAAATATCAACAATTTCTTAACTATTAATCCTACAATCCCTTTAATCTAACCACTAATCCTATTGACAATTATTTTCCTAACCTTTTAGAAGGATACAGTCTCTGAGAAAAGTCCTCAATTGTCAGGAACACAGTCTTTGTTTTAGATTCTTTAACGCACTTAGCAGTTCTTATTCTGGAATATCTCAGATGTAGGTTTGTCAGGGTAAGTTGGTTATTGCAGTCTCACCTTAAATAGGGCTTGATGCTTTCTTCTTTTTGGGAGACCTCAGCCCCTTCGCATCAGCAATTCTGCCACTCTACCTCAGAGTCCTTAAAGCCAGGCACAGTTTCCTTTAGGCTACTGTTTGGACAGATCAAACCCCTCTAGGCAAAAGCTGAGCCAGAGGGTTTAGTCCTTGGCCTTTTGCTGTCTTGCTCAGGCTTTCTTTGCTCACCAGCTTCTTTTTGCCTCAGGGAGATCTGGCCATCAAATGATGGCCAGCACTTTTTTCAGCAAGACTCTTGGAGCTCTCATCAGGGGCCTCTTCTTTTTTATGGGGCTCCATGCACTGTCCTTAAATAGGAGGAACTCTGTTTCAGCTTAATTTGGGCTCTGCCCACTTAGCAGCTGAAAAAAAAAACGTCAGGCCAGATACTTTGTTTCTTTAAGTCCATTAAGTCTTTCCTGTTTTCCTGATTTCAACCTTGTTTTTTCAGTCCATTAAGTCTCCTGTTTGTTTCCTGTTTTCACCTGACTTCATCTTTGTTTTTCCACAAGCTGATAAGCTAAATCACTCACAGCCAAGTTGATCTTCATGACCCAAATTAAGAGACTGTATCAGATACCCCTATATATTTTCTAAATAATTAATTATCTAACTCCCTACCGCAGGAGCTCCTGAGGGCTCAATGAAGGAGACTTGGAAGTCTCCTTTGTTAGGCTCTCTTTGTTAGGCCTTGAGAAAGAGTTCCCAGAGGTAGAAGAGGGGAGGAAAGAAGAGAGATGGGCCCAGAGGCAGGTACAGACCTGGAAGGAAGTGACTCACCCGCTGGAGAAAGTGAAACTGAATTGCAAGGGTTAGGTTCTTGTCCTGTGTAACAAGGTGCTTTTACTTATTGTATTATATTAATTATACATTCTGATTTACTTTACTGTACTTAATGCCTCTACCTCCCTTCCACCCCTTGTTCCTCCCAACCCCTCAACACTATGCAGGAGAGAAAGAAGGTTATAGGTGAAAGGGGGCGTAGTTCTCGTTAGGCTACTTCCTGCTGATTTGGGTTATTGGATTTTTTGTGGGTAACACCAGTCTCAGTAGAAGTCTAGCAAACCAGCAAACCAGCAAACCAGAAACAGCAGCAGGAAGAACAAGCAGCGGTTCAGGGGAGCACCAGCAACTGGGAAAGCAACAGCTCTACCTTGTAGCCCTTTCTCTTCTTTGTAGAGCTTTCCCCTTCTGCTTTGTAGAGCCTTTTCTTTGTGGAGCTCCTTCTCTCTTTTCTCTTTGTAGCCCCCTTTTCCTTGGGGCTCTGGCTTTTTATTCCTCTCTCACAAGTAAGCAAAATTAAACTTGCTCAGCTGGTTAACCCATGCCCCTGCTAGCTCAAAAGACCATTAATACTTTATACCTGTGTCTTAAGCAGCCCACCTGGGATTAAACAAAAACATTCTCACAATTGGTTTTAGTAAACTCCTACCACAGTCCTGTCAAAGCACACACCTACTCTCCAGCCCCTGAGTCTTGTCCAGTGGGTCTTTGAAGACCAGAGTCATGAAAGAATGGGTGTGGGTGATGCAAACACCTTAAAGCCATTTACATCTATGTATTCTGATTTGCTGTAGCTCACATTCTTCTGATCTGTGTTCAGCGAAGGGGTGAAGAACGAAAGCCAGCTCTTCAGGTCTTGTTCTGCTTCCCTTCCAGATTTTATGTTTCTTAATTGTAAAACGATGAAATGAAATGAGATTCTTTGCAGTTTGTTTGATTATAATAATATTGATTAGTGACTACTCTTGAAAATAACTTACATTAATTAACTCTTATTAAAATAATCTTTTAAATTGTTATTGGGTTCAACAGATGAATTAAATGAACATTTTTTTTTTGTTAGATTTTTCTATCCTACAAATTTGAGTCCAGAAAGAAACGTTCAGGCTGATGTACTGTTAATGATCACCAGGTGGCAGCTGACACCCATTTCCGAGTGCAGAATCTTACTTTCTAGGTTGACCTCAATCAGAGCAGAGCTTTTCTGGCATCATGTGGTCAAGAGTGTTTATCTAATTTGAATAACTGGAGGGAACATATTTTCAGCTAAATGGGCAGCTAAAGTTTTTTTTTTCTTGAATTGTTGATGTTTAATTAAGGATAACCAAGGTTGAACAGAATTTCAAAGTTGAGGTAACATAAAAAGCTCTGACTAGACAGAAGAATGCTAAGTGGAGGTGCATTCTAGGATGGAAAGTGGTGGATACATTTGGGGAGAATCAAGTGCCTACATTGTCAGGGAGGGATGAGTGACCCTAAGATGACACAATGCCAGGCCAGGCCTAGAGTCTCATCCCAGGGCTTGAAGTTCTTGGCAATATCCTTTTGTTTTGGAAGTATTTCTAATTTACAGAGGTTGTAGCTGTATGCGTGTCATAATTCATGATTATCAATCCCTTGCATTTTCACACCATTTCCTGAGCTTCTTGTGAATGTGCTATAGACATTATGTCCCTTTACCATACAGCTTAAAAACAAGGGTAGTGGTGGTCATAGCTCACCTGTCATGATGGAAATCAGGGATTTCACAATGATGTAATAGTGCCAGCTAACTTACAGACTTAATTAAAATTTTACTTTCTGGGATGAGGAGATGTTTCAATGGGTAAAGTATTTCCTGGGTAGCATGAGGACCAGAGTTTGGATCCTCAGCATCCTAGTAAAACTGCATGTGACACTTCATGTGTGCAATTCTGCTTATTCGGGGTGGAGACAGGCAGATCTTTGGACCTAACAGGATATCCATCTGAGTCCAAATAGCAAGCTCCCAGTTCAATAAGACAGCTTGTCAGAAGGAAAAAGAAAAAGAAGTCAAGAGAAGCAACTAAGGCTGAGGAAGACATCTCAACATCAAGACCTGCCCATACACACTCACTTACTGGCAAGTACACCAAAACAAACATTGTACACACACACACACACACACACACACACACACACACACACACACAAAGCTTTCCTAATTATGTTCAGGAACATGCATTACATTCAGTTTTCACTTCTCTTGTCTTTTTAAGTCCAGAATTGTTATTACATCTTTCTCCATCTTTCATATCATTGACACTGACCTTTTTGAAGAATGTGGGGTGGCTTTGTACCAAGCCAGGCTACAGTCCTCAGTGCTTGTGAGTGCACACAGAAAACTTTAAAATCTCTGATCAGAAACTGGGCTGCCTCAGTCTCAAAGCATAGCCACATCATCACCTAATCTACTGAGATTTATGTGTTAGACTCAAAGTTTAAAGATTTTCTGAACCCAGCATCAGGGTTTCGGGAAGAAGGAAAACTGATAGTGTCTAGGAGATGGAGGTACAAAAAAAAGATGCAAGAACAATTCTAGACTTAAAAAGACAAAAGAAATAAAAACTGTGTGTAATATAGAAGAGCATCTTGTTTTCATAGATCTAACTCCTGACATTCATCGCCCCTGTAGCTGCCCTTCATTTTTTCACTCCACTCTTTCAAATCCTTCCTCTTTTCCTCAAAAGAGCACATACGCTAAAATAAAAGTTTTGGAAAAGGAAAAGCTTGGTTTTCACTAGATGTATAGCCATTGGATTTTCATCTATAGAGGAGACAAATGTCACTACTCCATATCCCCTACTGTTCTGCAATGAGACCTGAAGGAAATCTGCAGTTAAAAAATCTACTGGAAGAAAGCCTTTCTCTCCTTTGGCTTGATTTTATTGTTCTATGGCCCTCTTTCCATCTTGTTCACATTGTAACTGAGGACCAGGTTCCAATATTGCTGTTGCTAATCTTTTTAGTCTTGGGGGATAATTCTGTTCTGAGTTGCCCATGAATTTACCCTCCTTGTCACATTTTAAGATTAAACTGTGCT
Organism: Lophiomys imhausi; assembly: GCA_907164525.1. NCBI lineage: Eukaryota > Metazoa > Chordata > Mammalia > Rodentia > Muridae > Lophiomys > Lophiomys imhausi. The sequence continues at coordinate 9,757 of CAJQZJ010022539.1, read as the reverse complement.
CATGGAGAATGAAGGTCCAGTTTATGGCTGCAAATCAAACTTTTGAAACAAGAGTTTTATGTCTTTTCAGTGTATCAATGAGTGCTAATAAAATTTCCACTCGGATTGTTTCTACTCAGTTTAAATAAGTGTCAACCCTTCCTTAAGTTTTCCCAGTCCTCAGCATGAAATATTACTTTGGAGGAAACTTTAATCCATTATTTTCACATGTAGTAAATGGTCACATTTTCCTTGCTTGGGTTCTAAGTCCAAAGAACAGATGTGACTGCATCTACACTATTTATCAATTTTCTGGAAACCAACTTCCTATCAGAGTGTAAGCTCTGTCAGCATCTGCTTTTGTAGTCTTCACAGATAATGTCAGTTTCATGTAGCAGTGAATGGTTCTGGGAGGACATCTCTGAGAGACACAGAGGACTACAAATTTCTACATTGCATTGCTGCTCATGTTCAGAGTATTTTCTCATGGGGTCCAAAGAAATTTCAGCATCGGGTATCACACTGGACTCCACCCTAAATTAGCCCAAGTGCTTCTCCCTTCCCATGATTTTTCCATCTCTTGGTAATATCTCCTTCCATTTTGTCTGGTACAATCTGCGTTCAGGGTCCTGTATCATGAAATGCTACTAAGGTAAGAACCTCTCTGGCAGTTCTCACTGAGTTTGAAACAAGGTGTATTCTGTAGCTGGGAATCTTTCACTGCAATCCCTGCCTGCTGCGCAGAAATCTCACCTGCTTAGTTTCTTATTTCTCAATGATTATCCCCTATAGGAACAGAGCCTATTGTTCATTGTGGTGACTGTTTTCTTTTGTGAGTTACAATGAGGTGCCTTCTAATTTGCTATTTCACACAGAATCTATATGTTCACTTTATTTATTATCATCTCTCTCACTGTTCTTCCTTCCTGTGGCTGATTCCCTCCCTTCTCCCACAGTTCCCATTTCTCTCTTCATTCTCCACACATTCCAGTACCCTCTTTTATCCTCCCTATTCCAACTTTATTTTTCTTCCTCTCCTCTCCTAGTGCCTTTGTTCATTTCATGTCCTACACATATATCTCATGAGAAATTTTTCTTTCACACATACCATGTTGTTATCTTCCCATTCATATTTCTTTATTTTTTCAAAGATTATTTTTTAAGTATGTATGGCTTGGGGTGTTTGTATACTTTGTTTTCTTCTATGTGTCTTTAAATTTGTTTTTAAATGTAATGTGTATGAGTGTTTTGTCTGAATGTATGTTTGTCTACCACTTGTATGCCTAGCTCTCTTTAATGGAAGTAAGAAGGTGTAGAATCACCTGGAACTGAAGTTACAGACAGTTGTAAGACAACAAGTGGTTTATTGGAATTGAACCTAGTAATCTGGAAAAGGATCCAGTGATCTTAACACTGAGCAATCTAACCAGGTTTCTACTACATTTCTCATATCTATTATTCTATCTGGTTTTTAATTACACTCTGTCAATATGTATTGAATCTGGATGTTGTGTCATATACTGGTAATCCCAGCACTCAAGAGTTGAAGGCAGGATGATCAGGAATTCAAGATTGCCTTGGCTACAGGAATTCTAGTGTCAAGAACAACAACAACAACAAAAAAAAAAGGTTAAAAAGAGAGAACTTAACTAATGAACTGTATGTAGTCATTAAGAAATTTAAATTTGGCTCCCTGCTCTTTTGCTCTTATATTTTGAATTTTGCTAAAATGCAGTGAAGGCAGACTTAGGCTTTCAATGAGGGTTGGGGTCACACTCCTGTGTGGTCAGATGACCCTTACTGTGCATACTGTAGAGACACCATTGTTTGAAGACTGCGCAGCCTGGCTAACTCCAGACATTTGGAACTAGTTGCTCTGCTACAACTACTCCTTTGAATAAGACATGGAGCTGAGTATTCTGTTAGTTTCTAACTTCTGCTATGTTTGAAGGAGCAAGAAAACTGCTGAACATCTCCAACTTGTTAGATAATTTAAAATTATGATATTTTTGTGTTTCAAAGAAGAGAAAGCCAGAAATTTTTATTAAGGAACAGTTTGGATGGAAGCCTGTGTTGTCAGAGTCAAGGATCTGCCAAATATTTGAAGTCTTGACCTTTCTAAATGGCCTCTGGCTGTGTCGATAATTCTCATTTGCTCTGCTCCCCTACCTTTCCTATTGGTCACTTACCAAGTTGTGGCAGCTTCTGATTTGTTCACTCTGCAACATACTATGTATCTTGTGCATTAGGAATCTCCCTAATCCTATCTTTGGAGCTTGATTGTTCCTGTGTTTTTCCACTCATTACCATGAAGTTCCTGGTACTTCCTGTGTCAGTTTGTGTCTCTACTATTCTGGTGTCTTGCTGTAAGTAAAGAATCTTACTTGAACTTAAGTTTTATGGTACATTATATATTCTGTGGGCCATGAATTTACGGATGTCTACATGCTTATACTTCTTGTTCTCTTATTAGTACTTTGTTACATCTCCATGCTTAATTTAAATAATTTTCAAATAAAAATGACCTTCATCATAGTCATCATCATCATTTTTGTATGCATGGGAACTCATGAATACCAAGTATATGTGGACATTTGAAATAATTTACAAGGTCTAAACATAGGACAGAACTGATAAATTGAAATAAGAATGAATGTGCAAGCTTCAATAGCACCAATATCATTATAAAGAAGAGTTGATATTTCATCTGGTGGTGTATCTATTCACTTCATTTGTTTCTGAAGAAAGCTCAATTGATGAAAGCACCGATGTTGCTCATGAGAAACTCACTGGGACCGTTGAAGAGACAGAATCTGCTGAGGAACCCAGGGCCTCTGAAGAAAACTGTGAGAGCTGTGATAATTTGGATTTCTTTCAGTGTGAGTCCTTTATATGGCTCTTGAAATCCCTAGGTTCCCTATACCTACAAAGAATTATAACCCAGGTTATCAGTTTTAGCAGTATTACTATTTCAACATTAAGACTAGAGATAACTAATCTATCATAGAGACCATTTAAAGCAGTGCCAGGAGCCAAATGATCTTGAGGCTCCTTCCTTCGTGTCCATCTGCTATTCTTAGGCCCTTCAGATACAGTGTTCAAGCACTGTCAGAAGTTTTCTAAAGAAAGGGTTTAGTAAACATGGAAACTTCCTGAAAAGCTATCCAGCATTTTGCAAAGTCTAAACTGAAGATGCACCCCAGAGTTGCTTCATGATGGCACACCCCACCCCACTCCCAGTTCTTTCTATTATTACTGACATGGTGTAGAGATTCCCTCATTGCTAATTGCCACTCTCCTTGCTTGGCCAGACTTCACACAGAGTCCTATAAAGGTGATATTATTATTCCCTGATAAGAGTTTTACAAACTGCCTGACTAAGTCCAAACAATTTTAGAAGTTAAAGAAGGTAGATAGTTGATAGAAAACATACAGTTGTATGTAGTAAATCCTCTTCCCAAACATTGTGTATCTCATTAGGAGACAGCCCTGAGACAGATTTATGATCTCAGATAAGACAAAAACTCCAGATGTGCCATAAAACCAATTAAGGACTCACCATGAACTCAAGAGATAATGAGGCTACCAAGGAATGCCTAAATTTAGTACAAATCTTAATGACAAAATACACAAACTGTTTTATTATAATTCCTTATACCTTGTCAAGTTTGATATAATATGCTGACATCTTAAACTTGTGTATAGAAAAGCAATATTTAACTAAGTACTAGAATGTGTGGTTAAGTGCCCCCCTATTGCAATGGTTTTATCTGTCCTTGTGATAAATGCCTTTTAATCATGAGGTAATTCCTTCTTTGATGCAGAGAGCCCTTGCTCAGAGTATAAAAGAAAAAATCACAATAAACTTGTCGCTTCATTCTAGGTTCGTCCATTCTCTTTCATGTGTGTGTGTGTGTGTGTGATGCAAAAGCACCTCTGTTCTCATACCTATCTAGTTATCTTCATATAACTCACGGATCAGGTAAAGTCTCCGAGATCCACCATCAACTTCTGATGTACTTTAGTCTGCTGAACACTCAGTGGGTGACCTGCCAGCTAGTAGGAGTTAATTTACAGAACAAAAATCTGTGTTCACAGCTTCTGAGACTGCTTTGATTCAAAGGAAAAGAAATGTCATTTTAAAACTTCCCCAACCAGTTTTCAGGATGACCTGTCTGAACTACTGAGATCAGATGGAAATAGAAAAGGGTTTTGTAAAGAAGTCTTCCATGAGTGACTGTTAAGAATGACTTAGAAGATTTCTATGAGTTTAGAAAGTCTTCTAGGATACTTTCCTATACTAGGTAAAGCAATATTAAGTATAATATTTGATACTCTACCATATGTCAGACATCACATTAGAAAATTAACAGATGTTATGTGATTCATGAAAACACTACTCTAGGTATAAACATTGTAAAAAACGAAGAACTGTGAGGCTTCCAACACACTGCTTTTCCGTGCATGAAAGGACAGAGCATCATGTTTGCTTTTAGAACATGGGCTCTGAGGAATCTTTAAGTGCTAGTTTCTGATCCTTCTTCTCTGGGCTTTTGCTCGTCACTTAGTTCAGTGATTTGTACTAGGTGGGTGCTGTGTAAGTGTGTGTTCATTATTTCCTTCTCAAAGAAGCTGGATTACTTTGAAATATTAGAAGAAAACATAATGCGCATTGTCCTTATTTTGAAATATGTAAAAGTCTAAGCTAAATTGACTCCATTACAGACTGCTTCCCTAAATCTTTTGGATGGAAGAGGAAGTTCAGTCCGTCCGTCCGTCCGTCCGTCCGTCCATCCATCCATCCATCCATCCATCCATCCATCCATCCATCTATCTATCTATCTATCTATCTATCTATCTATCTATCATCTATCTATCTATGATTCTGCATCCTGTTTCTTCTCTTGGGGTGTCCAGACCCATTGTGCCACAGGACCCTTATAGGGCGAACACCATATAAAGGGGTCTCAGGGAAAAGGTGAGTGCACTGCCCACCCAACTCTCCAGCCTTCATTCTGAAGACAAACAGATGCGACAGGGGTGATGTCTAACCATTTCCCATTTTTAATGTTTTGTCCTCTAGCTTATATATAGAACCAAATGGGTGTTTCCACATGAAGCTACATGGGGCCAATCACATTAAAGATCATCCTATTACATCACATAACATAAGCCTGGTAACATGATGATCACGCATTGGTCACGAGTACAGACAGAAGTCTTGCTCACCCAATCAGCTCTACCCACAATCGGGCTTCTGGCCAGTGCCATCTTAGATATCTCCCACAAGTAACTTTCATTTTTCCCAGCCATGAGGCATTTCTCATAAGCCTCCCACATCCCCCTGTTTTATTTATTTAAACAACAGGGAGGGGGACAGACTATCGAGGGGAGAGAGACCAGCCCCTTGCCCATTGTTCATCAGCAGTGAAGCGAGAGAACAGGGATGGACTGGTGCTGTGCCCATCATTCTTTATGAGTTCTCATTACCCCTCAAGGTCTCACATGGCCTCATTAAGGGCCGTGTTAATCCAAGGGTTGTGGGGGGCCCCATTAGGGAAAACCTCCTTAATCACCTGAGCAAGCATTACCAGCCTGTGACTTAGTTGTACATTTTGTTGGCAGTACTTCAATACTGATATAGACCCCAAACCATTAAAGCATAAACAAGAATTAACTCCATCAATGTAAGATTAGACAGTTAAAACCATGAAGTCAATTGACTCTAGACATCTTGAAAGAAGGTGGTAGTAGGGCTAATCAGAACCCTAATATCATTAAATTTTACCACATCATTAAATAGCAATCTTGACATTTGTAAATACTTACCATTTCAAGGCCCCTTCATATATATAGACAAATTAGCAATCATAGCAGTAGGATTTACTCTGTATTGAGGATTAACAAGGTGATCTCTTGGTGTTCCCCAGCAAGATGATTGACCAGGGCAAATTGTTGCTGTTGTTGTATCCCAGCCAAGCCAGGCACATCAGTATCTGTAGGACAAGATGAAAAATAACCTCTCAGGAGCTCTTTTTTTTTTTTTAGTCCTGGAGCTTTTTGTGGTAGGTGTTTCTCCTCTTGTGGGAATTTTGGCCTAATCCGGCTATGCGATTTTGAAGCCACCAGAGAGCCTCTCTCTCCTTTTTGGTCATTTTTTTTTCAGCCAAATATGGTAGCATCATCGGATGCAAGAGACCTCCTACCCTGTGGGAGAAATTTAAGGTTCTTTGCAGGTACCCCATAGGGCTTGGTTCTCCTTTTGGAACACACATCCAAATCCTCGTCCCATGGTTAATAAGCGAGCCAGGTTCCCTCCAAAAGCCTGTGATAGGATCTTTCCATTTTACCCATATGTCTATTTTATGATCTTGTGTAGAGAGCTGCGAAGTGCCGTGCCCTAAAGATGGCGCTGGTCTCCGCCTTCCACCAGCCCGACGGTGAGCGCTCTCTATGATAATAAGTTCATATTTGGCATAGACCACTGATCTGGCTTGCTTCCACATACATGGGCCGCTAAGATAGCACCACTTGGCTTTACTTGACTGGCTGTTCATTTAGTATTTAGCCTGTGGGTTGGGTCTGCCCCATTATTCGGAAGACTGTTTTCAAGGGACCTGAATAAACTGCTGGAGAAGAGTTTTGTGAGTTGCGTCATTCCTTGCTGGACAAGGGGGGACGCGACAATCTTGAATTGACCAATGTTTTTGGAAATGTGAAAGAGCCTCATTTTTTGAAAAATTTAGAATATTTAAAGTGAACAATGCCAGCCCAAGCTATTGATGAGGGCTCATTCCCCCTTTTTGTTTTTGTAGTTGGATATTTAAGATTTGGTGATGTCTCTCAGTGATTGCCTGTCCCCTAGGATTATGGGGAATTCCTGTAGTATGTTTAATCTGCCACTGAAGAAAGAAGTTTTGAAGGGCCCTGCTAAGAAAGCATGGTCCATTATCTGTTTACCTGATGAGGTAGGCCTAATGTGGCAAAACATTGTAAAAATGGCTTTGTGGATGTTCAGCCTTTTTGTCCATATGGGCAGTGGCCCAACAGGTGTGAGAGAAAGTATCAATAGAGACAAATATGTATTTAATCTTTCCAAAGGGAGCATAGTGTGTTATGTCAGTCTGCCATACTTTTAAGCCATGGGGATTTGCTCCCATTGGTTGTAAAGGAGGGACTTGTAGAAAAGGTAGGAAGGATTTTAAGGATGAACAATCTTTTTAAAATCTCCAATAGGGATCTGGGGAAATCTTTTCTGAAGCCCTCTCCAATTAAAGTCAGTTAGATCATGAAGACTATGTGCCTCTGGTAGAGTAGCAGCCTGGACCCTAACGAAGCTCTCTTATCAGCAAGGCTGTTTGCTAAGAACATCAGGCCAGGTAGCCCTTGATGGCCTCTGGGATGATGTACATATATAACATTTATCCTGTCAAGCAGTAATGTTCATGCTTGAATCATTTAAAGGGGTGATGGGATTACTATTCAACTTTATATAGGATTGAGGCAGTCGGGAAGCAAATTTACCACATATTGGCTGCCAGAGAACTAGTTCATAGATTGAGGGACCATGGACAAAGCTAGGATGACTACAAGTATGTATCTTTGAGTCACCATCCTGAAATATGACCATAGCTAACCATTCTTTACCCCCATCCGTTAAATAGGTTGAGGACCCTATAATTGGCTTATATTTGAATAACTGAGGAGTCCTTCAATCCAGGTTTTTAAAGGAAGTAACCCATTTATATGACCCATAATGGCAGTCTGCTTTCCAAGGAATCCCTCAGAATTCTCACACAAGTGATAAGGCCAGTGTAGGGAGATAGATTAATATAAATTAGATTTAGTAAATATCGAGGTTTCTGACACAGTCTCTTAATCCAGGGCATGAAGATCAATTTGGCTGGGAGCAATTACCTTATCAGCTTATGGATGTAGTCACGTGAAACGAGGGGAGCCTCAGTGGACTGAAAAACAAGATTGAAGCCAGGTGAAACAAGGAAAGACTTTATGGCCAGGCATTGTTTTAAGCTGCTAAGTGGGAAGAGCCCAAATTAAGCTGAAGCAGGTGGAACAAGGAGCGATCCTATTTAAGGACAAGTGGATGAGCCCGGGAGAGGGCATGCTAGGGGCTCCATGCTAGAGAGCTGATGCTAGCAAGCTCTGATGCTAGCGAGTCATCACGCTAAAAAGGACAACGAGCAGTTTGTATCCTCTGGTGGAGAAAGTGCTGGTGAACTGATGGCCAGATCTCCATGAGGCAGAAAGAAGCTGGTAAGCAGAGAAAGCCTCAGCAAGACAGCAAAAGGCCAAGGACTAAACCCTGTGGCTTAGCTTTTGCCTAGAGGGGTTTGACCTGTCTGAACAGTGGCCTGAATGGAACTGTGGCCAGCTTCAAAAACTGAGGCAGAGCAGCAGAGTTGCTGATACAAAGGAAGTAAGTTGGCCTACAGACAGCTGAGGTCTTCTGGAGAGAAGAAAGCCTCAAGCTTATTTAAGGTGAAACTGACATAGCCAATTTACCCTGACAGATCTACGTCTGTGATATTCCAGAATAAAGACTGCTAAGTGCATTAAAGGGTCTACCCCAGAGACTGTATCCTTCTAAAAGGTTATGAAAATAGTTGTAATAGTTATCAATAGATTTAGTGGTTAGGTCTTAGGGGTTGGAGGCATTCATAGGGGTTGCAGGAAATTATAGGAATAGTAGTTAAGTGTATTTGTTATAAGTGAATATAGTTACTAATAAATAAATGTTTAATAATTAAAAAGTACGGTTTCAGGTGGTGCCCAATGTGGGGTGGCATTATGGGTAACGTGGCTTTCAAAATTGTAGAAGAAACTGCCAATTTTGAAACTATGGAACTGGTGATTGACAAAATGGCAATGTTTGCAACTGAATTCTATCCTATTTTCCAGTCAGACTGGATGTTTAATGTTGTTTGCCTTTTACTCTTTTATTGCCTTATCATAAAGAAGTCAGCCTCACAATTAGAAAGTATGCAAATGCTGAGTGAGGAGCTGAAAACAATGCCAGGTCATAATGTCTTTCCTTGTTTCACCTGGCTTCAACCTTGTTTTTCAGTCCATAGAGGCTCCCCTCGTTTCACGTGACTTCATCCATAAGCTGATAAGCTAATTGCTCACAGCCAAGTTGATCTTCATGCCCCAGGTTAAGAGACTGTATCAGAAACCTAGATATTTACTAAATCTAATTTACATTAATCTATCTCCCTACAAGCCAGCCTGTCATTATCTCTTTGACCTCACTCAAAGTCTGCCAATCGATAAGGAACTACAATCTTGTCTGGATCACACCCATAATGGTGCAGCATGATGTCCCTAGCCTTTATTATTAAATCAGCCACTTGGTCCAATGAGGCATAGACCCTGGGCATACCACCCAAAGCAGCATGAACCCACTGTAATGGCTGACCCCTCTGAACAGCCATGGACATAAGCCGAGCAACACTGGGCAGGATCCGCAGCTGAAGGTCTTCATGAGGGGCATATTGAGCTAGTTAAGCTTTGTCAAGAGCCTTTTGAACAACCTGAAAGGCAGCCTTATGGGCAAGCCCCAAAGTTATGATATCTGTGGGTTGTCTATCCTTTAGTAGCTCAAAGAGTGGTAACAACTGTCCCATGAACACAGGTATCCAGGCTTGGAGCCAATTGATCTCCCCCAAAACCCTCTGGAAGTCTGTTAAGGTGTAAGAGTCTGAAAAATGGAACTGGGGCTGTAAAGGACTCACACCCTCCAGGGACAACTGTGACCCCA
>CAJQZJ010022532.1:0-10299 GCA_907164525.1 Lophiomys imhausi | reverse complement strand
GAGAAAGGCTTGCCACTAATTCAACCATCTTACAGTGGAGGTTCTTCGATGCTTATCTTCTACTTGGAGTAGAATAGGGGGTGCTGTCAGGCACTGATATGTCTCGATATCAAAAAAAAAATCTTGATTTAAGATAACATCTTTGAATGCCATATTCTGCAGATCTCTAGGGGTTTTTGAAGATGCCCTAACCATCTCTTGTATTTAGATAAGCAAATGTTGCTTGTCTCTTAGCAACTTGATTACTGGGTAGTTTAGAGAATATCTGTGATAGACTGTCATAGTAGCTAACAAAGAGACATGTTTGCATGACTAGGAGTTTGTTTTAACTATCCTAGACCGTTTTAGACGGTTGGTATCAAGAGGTCAGAGCTTCACATTTTATTATTAAGTATCTCTAGGTATGATACCATTAGGAAGCGTTACCTTTAAATTTGTATCAATATACAAAGATCTATTCAATTGTGGTTAAATATACTCTTAATTATGTATCAATATACCAAGATCAATGCCTATGTAGCCCAATATAATCTTAATATTACGCCCATATGCAAGGGTCAATACCATTGTGGCCAACTATAATCTTAATTTTGTATCAATATACAAAGATCAATACTGATGTAATCCAATACAATCTTATTTTTGCACAATCAACAATGGTCAATACCACTTTAGCCAAATAACCTACTAATTTTGTATCAATATACAAAGGTATAAGGGCATATTCAATAATCTGCCCCTTCTTCTTGGACCTTCCTGTGCTATGTCTATATCTCATTTTTCTCAAGCCCATGCACTCCTACATAGGAGAGGAAGAAGGATACAGAAAAGGAAAAGTAGGAATTCCCTGGGGCTAACCTCCAAAACCCATTAAGACAGGATCATTTATCAGCTTGTAGTCTCTTCCCCTACATAACAGAGTTTTCAGTTAACCTTCAAATAACCAAAAAGAAGGGCGGAGAAACACCCTCCCCACCCTCTGGGCATGGGACGTTGCTCTCTTAAAGTGACTTCCTGCTGATTTGGGTCGTAGTAGACCTGTTTGGGGCCCCAACCCAAATGGGAAAAATTATTAAAAATGTTAGTACAATCCTTTTATGTTCAGTCCTTCTGTTCTCAGCTGTTTAGATGACCTAAGGGGTTTGTAGGCAGAAGCTGATCTTGCAGGCTTCACTGAGGTTCCGGCCGGGGCATTGTGTAGAGCTGAAAGGTCCCAGCGACACTGGATTGCAGTGGTGGTTGCAGGCCCCCGATGGAGACAGCTATTGAGGAAGTCTGCCAGGCAGAATCAACTGGGTCACTCATCCTCCTTGGTGCCTGATTCTGCTCTCTGCTGAGGATTCCGCTGTCCGCCGTCCCCAGGCTCCCCTAATGGACACTTCGATTCTCCTGGAATGATAAGAACAGAGCCCTGCCCCAATCCCATCCCTAGGACAATTGCCCTCTTTTTTTTTTTCTGGGGGGGGAAGGGGGGGCCAGGTAGTACTTCTCCTGAAGCAAATTTGGCCTTCTGACAACATACAAAGCGTTATCTTTCAATCCGGGTTAAAGAAGAAATCATTCTGTCACCTTGGAGCTAAACCAGCTCTAGTGTATATATTTTGAGATCCCAAAGGACAATCTGCCTGCATCGAGAAGGCCTTTTGTAAGTAGCCTCCAAACCTAGGTCCCTCCAAATCCCATGTGTATGTCTCTGAACTCTCATTATTGGGAACAGGGATCTGTGTTTCTCATCTGAAGGGGCCTGGATTTGCAGACCTCCAGGTGTAGAGAAGACGTGGAGCTAAGGTAAAATACAAGAGAATTGTGATATTGGCCCATGCCTTTGACTTCAGCGGAGACGGGGATGGGGGGGTGGGGGTGGGTGGGGGGGTGGGGGGGGAGGGGGCACCTTAGAGTTGGTGGTCTTATGTACTCTGGAGTCATACGGAGCGGGGTGGTGAGGGTGCATACTCTTGGTCCCACCATTCAAGAAGAGTACACCCTTGATCCCAGCTCCCAACACACTGGAGACAGAAACAGGCAGATCCCGGAGCTCAGGGTCAGCCTGATGCAGGGCAAACTCTAAATAGAGAAAGACTTCGATCCAGGAGTGGTGGAACACATCTTTGTTGTAGATTCTTTAACACACTTAGCAGTCCTTTTTCTGGATCTCTCAGATGCAGGTTCGTCAGGGTAAGTTGGTTATTGCAGTCTCACCTTAAATAAGGCTTCATGCTTTCTTCTCTGTGGGAGACCCCAGCCGTCTGCAGGCCAACTTACTTCTTTGGAATCAGGAACTCAGCTGCTCTGCCTCAGTCCTTAAAGCCAGGCACAGTTTCTTTTAGGCCACTGTTCGGACAGATCAAACCCCTTTAGGCAAAAGCTGAGCCACAGGGTCAAGTCCTTGGCCTTTTGGTGTCTTGCTCAGGCTTTCTTTGCTCACAGGCTTCTTTCTGCTTCAGGGAGAGAGCTGGCCATCAAGGGCCAGCCCTTTTTTCAGCAGGACTCTTGGAGCTCTCTAGCATCAGGGGCCTCTTCCCTTTTTGGGCTCCATGCACTGTCCTTAAATAGGAGGAACTCTGTTTCAGCTTAATTTGGGCTCTGCCCACTTAGCAGCTGAAAACAATGTCAGGCCAGATACTTTGTTTCTTCAAGTCTATTGAGTCTTTCCTGTTTTCCAGACTTCAAACTTGTTTTTCAGTCTATTGAGTCTTTCCTGTTTTTGCTGACTTCAACCTTGTTTTTCAGTCTATTAAGTCTTTCCTGTTTTTGCTGACTTCATGCTGATAATGCTCTTCAGGCCCCGAATTAAGAGACAGTATCAGAAACTCCTATATATTTTCTAAATCTAATTTATCTAACCCCTACACATGAGTAAAATTTTAGGGAAAATGTAGTTAGGACCACAAACATCTGACATCTTCTAGATATGTTTTGGAGACATCCAGTGTGAGGTGACTATGTAATTTGGTAGGTTGCTTTTTCTATAGATATTTCATCAGTTTAAGATTTTTCAATTTATGCAGCTAAAGGGGGCTGAGGAGGGTTTAGCAGCTGCTCAATGTAAAGTGATCCATAATAAAAGTAAATCTCTCACTTTGTTTTCTATGATTTATCATGCCACTGAAACTGAATTTGCTTTTTCACCGGGAAGTACTATGAACTTTCCACCTGCACCCGTACGGCTGCATCTATCCTTCACAAGGCACACTCCAAGCCCCTGAGAGTAATTTTTCAAAGTCAGTTATTCAAATGCAATAAGCTTGAAAACATGTATCAACAGTGTTTGATCTCTTTGCCTCTAGCCTACCTACTAAAACAGCATCAATCTCATTATCTCTCGTCCTATACAGGCTTTCAAAAATCTATATGCATACCTTTCTGGTTTCCTACATTAATAACCGATTTCACATGAGAATAAAAAATAGAATAGTCTATTAAAAATAAATCACACAATTCATCTATAATAGTAACTACTATTTTAAAATCAACGATGAAATAGACTTGATGAACAGCAAGCAAATATGTGAAAATCTTTTTTAAAAGGCTATTTTATACAACTTTTTTGAAACACCTGGATTAAAAATTCAGTTGGGTGTCTCAAAAATATATATAAAAATAAAAAAATCAAATCACATAGATTAAGGTAACCAATATGACTGCACATGTCCTACAATCCCTGATCATTTATCCCAAAAACATAAAGTCTTTGTTAATAGTTGTTTCATTTTATTGTGTATAGAATAATTAAATGGAGGACGTATTTACAAATTCATCATCGAGAGATTGATAAATAATATTTTAAACCCAGTGATGTTTGAATCTGTGGAAGCCCATGGTGTCTATCTTTAGGAGAATTCCGCTCAATAAATATCGCCGGTCCCTACTAAAAATATGCCCTTCTTTGATTCTAGCTATAGAAAATCAAACGCTCGTGCAAATATTTATTTAATTACTTTGCTTTTACAAAAAGTTCTTAAGCTCTTCAATTTCAATGATTTATAGGGAAGAAATGCGTGCAATTAGCTAAGTCTATTATCAAAATGGATTTTCCCAGAGCAGTATTATCATCCTTTTAATTGGCTCAGTTCTCATGTAGCCTGCAGACAGGGGACTCTAATGTGGATTGAGAAACACACTGAATGTACTCCAGAGAAAAACTGTGGACTGGAGAGATGGCTTAGTATGTAAAATCTGACAACCTGAGTTTGATAAACAGGACCCACAGTGTAGAATAAGAGAACCACTGATTCCTGTAAGTTGTCCTCTGATCTGCACAACACGGCATACACATGCACACACATACAAATAAAATAATAAAAATAGCAATGATAAAAGGTAAGCTGTGAAGGCACAGAGGAGACAAAAATCAAACTTATAAAACCTAAGTTTTCCTCAGGAACATTGTGGAATTTCCAAAATTATGTTCTAGTTTGCCTTCAGCTGTGATAAAATAACATGAATAAAAGCAACTTGGAGAGGAAAGGGTTTAATTGGCTTTCATGTATCAATTACAGCCTATCACTTAGGGAAGTCAGGACAGGAACTCATGTCTGAAACCTAGAAGCAGAAACTGAAGCAGAGACCTTGGAAAAACACTCTTACTGGATTGCTTCTCATGGTTTGCTCAAGTGTCTTTTTTTTTTTTTTTTAGTTTTTTTTTCCTTTATTTTTTATTTCTTCAAGTTACATCTCAGTCGCAGTCCCCTCCCTATTCCCCCTCCAGTCCCACCCTCCCACCCTCAACCCCCCATCCTCTTCCCTTTTTTTTTTCTTTTAACTTTAAGGTATATCTTATTTCCCCCTACAGTTTATACTTTCAGTCCAACAAATGGCTCTTTCTCTTATAATAATAAATACAATACAGTACAACAGAAGTAATTAGGCCACAGTTATGAGGGTTATATGGCTTAACGTACATTCCCAATGACCAGTCCATATGTATTTGGTACCAGACTTTAACATTCTACTATCTAAACATCTCCATGAGTTTAAAGTTCTATATCTGACTCAACATTCATACTAATTGCAACGCAATTTTAAAAGTATCTTCTTAGATCTATAACACTCTCTTGACTCCTAAACAACTCAAAATTTAATTATGAGACTTTAATCTATCTGTTCTTCAATCACCTCAGAGACCTGAGAGGGATAAATATATCTGATTTTATAGGAAGTACAGGGCCTGCAGCTTCCCAAACTAAGAAATGACATACCAGTGGCTGCCTGGACAGTTCCCATTTTCTCTCCATACATTACAGCATCGCTCTTCAGTCATTTGGCCCCGCTTCTCTGATAGACATTGATTGTAGAGCAGGGATTATGAAGGATTTACCTACCCTGTCTTGGCAGAGCTAGGCTGTCGACTTACCTGCTTCCAGGTTTTGTCCTTTTTGGACAGCATTCTGTCTACAGTTGGAGCAAGGGGCTTCTCCTACCAAGAGATAGGCTTGCGACTAATTCAATCATCTCCCACTGGAGATTCTTCGATGCTCATCTTCTACTTGGAGGAGAATAGGGGGTGCTGTCAGGAGTTGATATGTCTTGATATAAAAAAATCTAAAGTTACAAAAACATCTTTGAATGCCATATTCTGCAGATCTCTTGAGGTTTTTGAAGAGGCCCAACCTATCTCTAATATTAGGGTAAGCATATGTTGCTTGGCTCTTAGCAGGTTTATTTCTGATTAGCTTAGCCAGTAACTATAATAGGCTATCATAGTACCTAACAGAATGACTGGCTTGCATAGCCATTAGTTTGCATTTCTTAATTATCCTAAACAGTTCATGACAGTTAGTAGTAAAAGGCTGAAACATCACATTTCATTTTTTTTCTTTACCTCCTAACCCTTCCATCCCATTTCTCTGGGGTGGAGTGTCCTTATATAACAGTCCCTCATCTCAGTTGAGAGGTCGTATGAGGGCCAAGAGCCTCTTCATTCATTGGGGATCTATGAAGCAGTACCATCAGTGAAAAGTGTCTCGTTGCCTGGGAGAGAGAGAGCATACAATAGATAAAAAAGACTAAAAAATATAACTAATATATAAAAAATAAATAAATAATAAAAATTAAAAATAAGAAGTCTATGTCCAAGTTCCCTTTGGTGTGTTAGTTGTAGTATTGATACCTTCTACTCTATAGCTAAAATCCTACTATAAGTGAATAGATGCCATATGTGTCCTTCTGAGTCTGGGTTAGTTCACTCAGGATGAGCTTTTCTAGTTCCATCCATTTGGCTGCAAATTGCATAATTTCATTGTTTCTGATAGCTGAATAATATTCCATTGTGTAGATGTACCACAGTTTTTTAACCCATTCTTTGGTTGAGGGACATCTGCCTTTTTTATATAAGTCAGAACTTGCTGCCCAGTGGTGGCAACACTCATAGTGAGCTGGAACTTCCAACATCAATCATTAGTCACGAAACTGACCCCCACAGACTTGCCTGTAGGCAAATCTGATGATGCAATCCCTCAACTCATATACCCTCTTCACAGATGACACTAATTTATGCCAAATTGACCAAAAAAAAAAATCAGTACCACCGCCAACAACTCATTAGCTCTAACCAGCTAGAAAGTTTCCCCACCTATCCTGAATTACATTGTGCCCTGTTTCTATTTCTGCCATTTGACACTGCATAAGACATCTTTTACCTTCTAAATATACCATATTCTAATGTTTTCTTCTGTGTCATTGGATAATCTATTTAGTTTTGACTGTCATTAATATGTCAAAAGCTTAAACTCTTTAAAATTCATATCATTCATCCAAGAGTCATACTTGTCAGTGGAATACCTTATCCTAGTTGGGCAGCCTTATCAAGCCCCAGTACAAGAGGAAGCTCTTAGCCCTCAATGGATTGATGAACTGAAGGGGTTTGATATTGGGGGCCTCCCTCATCCAAGGAGAAGACACGACAGAGACAGGGAAGAAGGAGGGAGGGTGGCACCTGGAGGGGAGGAGTGGGGGACTTTCATCGAAATGTAACTTGAAAAATTAAATTAATTTTAAAAATTAAAGCAATGATGTGGTGTTGAAAACATAAAATAATATTTGATTTTCTCCTCATTTAGTTACTATCTATCATTAAACCATGTGACCAAGGTTTCTATTCTGAATCTGCTTGAACAAATTAAGAACTCTCACTATCTGAAGTAAGTTTTTTTTGTTTTCTTTTGTTTATTTATTTGTTTGTTTGTTTGTTTGTTTTGAGATAGGGTTTCTCTGTGTAATAGCCCTGGCTGTCCGAGATTCGAATTTGTAGACCAGGCTGGCCTCAAGTGCTGGGATTAAAGGTGTGAGTCACCAACGTCCAGCCTGAAGTAAGTTTTCTATCATTTGAATCTCAGGATCATACTGTCTACTTGCAAGCCCTTGCACTCTTCCTTACAGTAGGCTAGAACTGATACAGAGATATTTTTGTCTGTTTCTGTTTCAATGGTGCTGATTACTACACTTTATCCTCCACATCTCTTTTTTATTTTTTTCTATGTATGTATGCCTGTTCACATGAGTGCATATGTATTTAGGTATGAGTCAGAAGTTTGTGCATGTGTGTGGAGATCATTCTTCCTCAGACACTATCTACCTTGTTTTTAGAGGTAGGACCTATCACTCCCCTGGAGATCACCTAGTAGGCTAGAGTTTCTGGCTGACATGACTCAGAAATCTCCTCAGCCTTCCTAAGGCTGGCATTATCAGTGCATTGCACCATGTTCAGCTTACTTTATCATTTACCGTCTTCCCAGTGCTCTTCTGTGCATTAAATGAGAGCAGTGACGTTAACTCATTATCAAGGTTTATGAAGGTAAATGATGTTGAGAAAGCTACTAGCCAAAGTACTTGCTAAGAGGTCAATGTTAATTGGTACATTTGAAAATCAATTTGTGAACATTTAATAGAAAACATACTCATTCCTCTTCAATTAACATTTCTGTTTTGCAGGATTTTTCCTGAGGGAAAATAAACTGAAGTAAAATAGATAAATACATATGTAACAACAAAAATTTTAATAACAGCTTTTACATGTAATTAAAATCCAAATAGCAACCTAATAATCAATGTCTGCTTTAGTTAAAGTATGAAAATATATTTCATTTTTGACACAAAGGAAAATAAATAGATACTTTTTTATATTGGTTTGAATTTCTGTGAATTTAAAAATAATTTTCCACTCATCTAATATGTTGTTCCTACTATATATGTGCATTAAATTAATTATAGTATCCTACTACATTTGCATTATAAGTTTTTACTCCAAGTGGCATAAGAGTTGTGTCAAATCCCAGGTCACTGATTTATTAATTGGATCGAGTAAATAAGTTTTAAAATTCATTCTTGCTGAACTTTTGATAGTGATGTTTATTTTGTATATTTTTGTTTACTTTTTCGTTCTAAAATGTGGCATCAGTATTTCCCACAAACATCTCAACACAGCTAATTAGATTTTACTATTATTTTGGTTCTTTTTGTTAAGAAAGCTCTGAAATAAGTGTTTCAACCTAAAGAAGGAAGTACATGTGTGTAACTGAACTTTTAAATTATTATTTATCACTTATTTATTTATTACTATATTCACTTATAACAAACACCAACAATTTCTTAACTATTAATCCTATAAATTCCTACAACCCCTTTAACCTATCCACTAAACCTATTGATAATTATTTTTCTAACCTTTTAGAATGATACTGTCTCTGGGGCAGGTCCTCAGACATCAGGAACACAGTCTTTGTTGTAGATTCTTTAACGCACTTAGCAGTCCTTTTTCTGGATCTCTCAGATGCAGGTTCATCAGGGTAAGTTGGTTATTGCAGTCTCACCTTAAATAAGGCTTCATGCTTTCTTTTCTGTGGGAGACCCCAGCCCCTTCGCATCAACAACTCTGCCACTCTACTTCAGAGTCCTTAAAGCCAGGCACAGTTCCCTTTAGACCACTGTTCGGACAGATCAAACCCCTCCAGGCAAAAGCTGAGCCACAGGGTTTAGTCCTTGGCCTTTTGGTGTCTTGCTCAGGCTTTCTTTGCTCACCAGCTTCTTTCTGCTACAGGGAAATCTGACCATCAAATGATGGTCAGCACTTTTTTTCGGCAGGACTCTTGGAGCTCTCTAGCATCAGGGGCCTCTTCTCCTTCTGGGCTCCATGCACTGTCCTTAAATAGGAGGAACTCTGTTTCAGCTTAATTTGGGCTCCACCTACTTAGCAGCTGAAAACAATGTCAGGCCAGATACTTTGTTTCTTCAAGTCCATTAAGTCTTTCCTGTTTTCCTGACTTCAACCTTGTTTTTCAGTCTATTGAGTCTTTCCTGTTTTTCCTGACTTCAACCTTGTTTTTCAGTCTATTAAGTCTCCTGTTTGTTTCCTGTTTTTAGTCCACATGCTGATAATGCTCTTCATGCCCCGAATTAAGAGACAGTATCAGAAACCCCTATATATTATCTAAATCTGATTTATCTAACCCCTACATATCACCCTTCTAGTAAAATAAAAAATAAATCGACATAATATCTACATATACAATATAAATAAATTCTCTATGTACAATACATAAACTAACTTTAAATTTTTATCAATATACATTAAAGCAAGTGTTAAAATAACCTTAAACTTCTCACAATACATAGTTGTATTTACATCTTTTGACAAAAGACATTAAAGCAAACAAAACATTTTAAATTCTTATCAATAAACTTACTTTCTATTACATACAAAACATTTTTTAAACTTGCATCAATAAACAGAATCTTAAATTTCTACCAATATAACAAAATAATCTTAAGCTTTTAATAATAAAAGAGACAAAAAAATAGAATGAGGGAAAAAAGAAAATCCTCAAATCCAATTCACAACACATAACATATATTCATTCAAAAAACTTCCAACCCATCTTTTGGGAATGGAGTGTAAATATCGGGTACCCTTCAAAAATTGAGATATTGGCCAATTCTCGGGAAAGTTACCTATAGCTTTTATTGTCCAGTCTCTGTAAGATCGATCATTTTTTGGACTAGCGCTTTTAAAAATGATTTGCATGCAAAGTTTTTAAGAAAACAGTGATTGAAGCAGTATGTTAGGTTGAATCTTCTGGCCCATTTGTCTTGTTGTTATTGTCATTCAGTCCTTGGCTCTGAAAATAAATTTTTGCTCTAAATTTGAGCAAATGGAAGGCATAGAACAACTTTGTAAGTCCATTTTAAGGCATAAACTCTGTCCATCCTGGATAAAAGATTGGAATATCATGAACACCATAAAGTTAATAAAATATTCTTACCATGCGAAGACATTCATATTTCAGCTAATGGGAGGTTCTCCCT
>CAJQZJ010022528.1:0-50151 GCA_907164525.1 Lophiomys imhausi | reverse complement strand
ACACACACACACACACACACACACACACACACACACACACATGCACCTGTACACATACACACACCACAGTCACAGGACTGGTTAATAACACTGGATAATAAAAGCTGAAAAGGGGGAATAAAATCCTACAGATAACTTCAGGAGTTCACTGATCACCTAAAGACTGTTGATGACTACAAGTCATATGTGGATGTTAAATTTAAACACAAACACAAAGAAACAGGAACCAAGGAGCTTTGTACAGAATTAGTTCTATGTTGTCCCTGTAATGCCTGCCAACCAAATCCCATGCCTAAATGTAATGAAATTTATTAAACAGCAGAAATGGTTCTTTCTACCCAAAGCTCTTCCCAAACAAAAATAAAGCATGAGCAACTCCACATGTCCTGTTTGTATTTCATCACTGTTTTGCACAAAGCAAGTGAGTTGTTGCCTACACACCATTTCTCAGCATCAACACTCATTTTCTTGTGCAATTTCAAGTTTGGTTGGCAGGTTAAAGACATTTTTTTCCAACCACAGACAAAATGTCTTTTGATACTAAAAAAAAAAAAATGTTCAAGGAAATGTTCCCAATAACAGACAACAAAACAATGGTGTAAGTGTGTCGGGAGCCTCTGGAACAGCTGAGATGACTCCAGTTAGCCTATGGTGGGATGTGACAAGGCACTACCAACACACCTGGTTTACGTCTCCAACCAGAAACCTAGAAGGGCTTACACAATGCCACATGCTGGGAATGAGGCAGGCAGAAATTTTTGTTGTGTTTTTTGAGACAGTATCTCATATAGCTCAGGCTGACCTCATTTTTTTAAATTTACAACTTCTTTTAATAATGAAAAGGACTCATAGTTTGAGGGTCCAATCCCTCACAATATGGAAGCATGGTGGAGAAGGCAGTTCTGGCAGTGAGGGCAGGGCCATGACGCAGATGGTCACAAGTCAGGAGGCTGACAGGGCTGCTGCCACTCCTCTGTTTCCCTCCATCTGCAGCCCACAAACCAGCCCATGGGAAGGCGCCTCTAAATTCACAGTGGGTTGTTCCTCCTCTGTTACACCTAGAATGGTCTCTCTGAGATTCAAAATTCTATCTAGCTGACCAGAAAAACTGACCATCACAGAAAACTCTGTACTAAGCCACACAATTTTCCCACAATGAAATTAAGACTTTGGTCTCAGAACTGTGGACAACTACCATTATTATTCTTTGCACCTCCAGGACTCTAAGCCCTTAATTCATCTGTCTCTACCTTCCCACAGCTGGGATTACAAGCATATGCCGCCACACAAGTGGGACATAAACCCACAGCCTCATGCATGCTAGGCCAGAACTCTACGAGCTGACTGAGCTACACCCTCAGCCACCAGAACTACATTACTGTCTTTTCCATGTGACCTTATGACAACACCTTCAATGTTTAATATACTAACACATGACATAGCAGGCCTTGATAATGACTGCTTTAGTTTAATTTCTCATTTCTTTGGTATTACAGAAAACTGACATCTACGTGGAATATTATTTATTTATAAATTTTGTGTAAGATTTATATAATGCATGTATGTGTGCACGAGTACATACATTCACACATACTCACATGCACACATACACACCACATAAATAAATAAAAACAAATTTAAAAATTTGCAAAGCTGTACAATCAAAGATGAACAATGACAGATAAAGCAGAAGCAGCACTCACGCGAAGGAGCCAACGCTGTCACGGGCTCTTTGCACAAACTGTGAAAACCCTAAACATCGCCACCCATGAAGTGGCTGCTACCGGCATTCCCTCCAAAGACGAAACAGACATAGAAACATAAATAATCTGACAAATATCACAAACATTACACAGCTGCTTAAGTAGGTGAACCAGACAGTCTGGCTCCACTAAACATAGTCGCAACTATTACACATGCTACATGTCATAACACATCGGAAATAAAGATAGTTCTGATAATGCTTAACAACCTCTTTAATGGGAACATAATAGAAAAGATTTCAGTTGTCTTGCTGTTCCCAATATGATTTTGTTTTTGTTTTTAACTGTAAAGCACCATCCTAAAAGTGTGTTTAAGGGTTTAAATACGAGTGAAGCCGAGATTTCTGGCAGTCTTTATTAACATTAAGAATATAACTAACAAAGATCATTAAGGGCTACTTCTAAAAATCTTTTGCAAAATGCCAAGCATGGTAGAACATGTAATCCCCGTCAATTGAGAGGCTGAGGCAGAATTGTGAGAGATTGGGGCCAGCATTAAACCAAAAGGAAGAAAAAAATTTTTTTTCTACTCTCACAATCATTATATTAATATAAAAATGAAGGCAACAGGATTGGTAATTGACACAGCAAATAAATAAGCATATTATATTTGGAGGACAAGAAAGTGCAGGTGACTAATCAGAATTTTCACAAACTGACACATGATGAAAAATTTCAGCACATCAGCTGCACGTTGTTGAAGTGCAGGTAGACTATCCAAAATAATTAGAGGTCTGGAGGAAGCACAGAGTTCATGCTATGCCTGACTCATGCATCCCAAAGCAAAACAAAATTCACCAGACACTTATCTCTTCAAAACAAGACACTGGGTCTGGCAGCAGCCCACAAGCAAGAGGGAGCACGTGAAAGTCAGACACTTGGGTGCTGGTTAAAAATAAAAGGCTGGGAGGCACATGACTCTAACCCTGACCTCTGAAAGATACAAAGCCATTTATAACTTCCACAAAATTTCAAAACACCTGAAAACAGCAAGTTTCACAAGACATGTTAGGAAAGAAAATTAAAAAGATCACTTTGTAAATCAAAGTTTAGGTGGCATTCCAGTAAGATCTACTACTGGAATCTAAAGAACAAAACCCTGAGATTTCTGTCACACTGGCTTCAGAGATGAGGGTTTTCTCCTTATTAACATGAACTTGGTGTAGTCATACCTTCCTGCCTTAAGCTTTTTAGGCTGAGCCCATGGGCATGGAGAAGAGACTTCCACTTCGAAGCCCCACTTCCCTCACAGACAAGAAAAGGCAATGTACAGTCCGGCACTGAAACGCCACTAGAACACGGATTCTGTTGGAAAGGTTGTAAAATAAGGACCCACAGCAAAAACACTTTCAGACCCAATTCAGGTCCTGTCTGTTAGGAAAGACAAAAGGGTTTATGTCCCCAAAATGTAGTATAAAGAATTCATCTCCCAACCAAAAAAATAAAAATAAAAATAAATTCAAATAAAAAAATCAATAAAACAGAATAGAAAACTAAATCCAACAAAGCTGCCCTGAAAGTAAAAATGCAAGGACTGGGGGATCTGAGAAGGAGCCTTACCAAAGTTGGAATTTATCAGTATTTCATTGAGTCACAACTAATAATTAACTAGTATTAATGCCAAGCTGGGGCCATCTGTGATCCATTAATTGTACTACTATGATTAGCGATGCTTTTTTATTTTTTAGATTTATTTATTTTTGTATGCATTAATGTATTGCCTGCATTATTATGTATGTTAACCAGGTGCATGCCTGGTACCCTTGGGAATCAGAAGAGGGTGATGGATCCTGTTGCAGGAGAGTCTAATGCATTGGTCCTTGGAGGCTGTTATTGTATTGTATTTGTTGTCATAAGAAAAGGAGCCTTTGTTAAACAAAAAAAGGGGGAGATGTTGGAAGAGGGTCTAATGCACTGGTCCTTGGAGGCTGATTTCAGTGCTAGAGATTTGGTTACTGCCCTTTCTGATACACTCTCTGATTGGTTAATAAAATTCGCTGATGGCCAATTAGCTGGGCAGAAAGAGTATAGGAAGGCAGGACTTCCTGGGCCCATGCAAAGAATCCTGGGTCTTACACAGAGGAAGTGAGCTAGTTGAGAGTCTGCCCAGCTAAGAGCTAAGTTTGGAAACATTAAAAGGTCTTGGTGTATTTAATTACTGAAAGAAGGGCCGCCATTTAAGGCAATCCAAGTCTATAGGCCTTCTGCCAAGCCCTGGCAGCTGTCCCTCCAGGCTGTCAGCAATTCCACGGGTCTAATATAATAGTTATTACTAAGTATCTGGCAGCTACCCTACCAGCTTCACTGTCAGACGACACCACCAGACCATCCCTCCAGGCCTACAGACCTCTAAAGCAAGTCAGGCCTGCTGGTCTTCTGCCAAGACACCAGGTGCTCCACCAGCCTAATATTACAATTTATATTTACTAATAAATGTCATTGCTAACAAAGTTTCAGTTTCAGCTGGCCCCAACATGGGGCTCTAACCCACAACCCTGAGATTAAGAGTCTCAGGCTCTACGGATTCCCTAAAACTGAAATTAGGACGGTTATGAGCTGTCTATCATGTGGATGCTGAGAATTGAATCCAGGTCCTTTGTAAAAAGCAAACAAGTGTTCTAAACAACTGAGCCCTCTCTCTCTAGCTACAGCAATAGAGTTAAAGTAAATACAGTCCATCACTGAGTGATTATATACCACCCATGCTCAGAACTACCAGAGGAGCAAGGCCATGGTTTATATGTTCAAGACAGTAGTTAGAAAGCCATAGTGATACATGGTGTCATTACTCACCAAGAGAGAGAGAGAGAGAGAAAGACAGAGAGAGAGAGAGAGAGAGAGGGCACAGCAAAACCCTACAAAAGCATCCAAATACTCCCCCTCTGCATGCAATTTCTTAGGTCATTAACTATCTTACACCACCAGCAGTCACTATACCTGAGCAGACTCACTTTCAGCTCTACCTGCCTCGCTGCCTTCTTATACCCCTTAACAACAACCCAAGCCTCAGCAGGGCTCAGTTTAAAAACCTGTTATAACCAAGTGCAAATCCATCTTGCCACTGAATTCACTAATTCCATGTGGATTTATTGAGCAGTTAACCTGTGAGGAATAAAAATGTGACTAAAATATGAAAATTTGAAGAGTAAAGACTCCACAAGAACAGGGATTATGATAATAATCCCTGCTCTACAACAAATGTCTGTCAGAGAAACAGGACCCAAAGGCTGAAGACTGATGCAGGAATGTATGGAGAGAAAATGGGAACTGTCCAGGCAGTCATTGGTATGTCCTTTCTTAGTTTTGGAAGCTGCAGGCCCTGCACTTCCTATATAAGCAAATATATTTATCCCTCTCAGGTCTCTGAGGTGGTTGAAGAATAGACAGCTAGAGTCTCATAGTTAAATTTTGAGTTGTTTAGGAATCAAGAGGGTGTTATAGATCTAAGAAGATACTCTTAAAAGTGTGTTGCAAGTTAGTATGAATGTTGAGTCAGATATAGACCTTTAAACTCATGGAGATGGTTAGATAGTAGAATGTTAAAGTCAGGGGCCAAATATGTATAAACTGGACATTGGGAAGGTATACTGGGCCATTTAGCTCTCATAAATGTGGCATATTTATATCTGTTGTTTTGTATAATACTTACTGTTATAAGAGAAGGAACCATCTGTTGGACTGAAAGGGGAAACTTCTGGGGGGAAGAGGGTGGAAGGGAGGGATAGGAAGGGGGAATAGGGAGGGGTTTGTGACTGAGATGTAACTTGAAGAAAAAAAAATAAAGTATTTAAAAAAAAAAGACTCCACAAGAAGAGAATAGAAAGGAACACTGAGAAAGTTAGAGGTCTCAGAAGAAGAGCAACATATAAGAGAACGAATTAAAAATAGAAAGTCACCAACAGTCCCAAATACCACCACGACATCAAAATTGAGAAACTGCTCTCTGTAGCCTCATCAGAACGGGGGAGGGGAGGTATCCAGAGCCAGCACAAATCTAAACATATATCCAACCATATTTAGCAATTAACCATAAGTTATAGCCCAGAACAGTTAAAATATCATACTTTTTTGATTATCACAAACACATCATTTCACTAATTATTTGCTCAACAGAACTAAGTGGGCCATGGCATTGCTTTTAGGTGTCCTATGTGTATGTATAGGCCTCTCATTATAGAGAGCAATGGCCTCCAATAGCCTGCTTCCTAGCATCTATACCATGAGTGAGTATAGACTTTCTCTACCACATGGGAAAGATCTAAAAACTCCTTCTATAGTATTTCTAAGTGGTAAGAAGTCACTTGTATGATTCTATAACCTCTGACCTTCAGGAAAGCACTTCTTTGCTGGCTTTGAAGGAGTAAGATGTCACTGTAGGGACAGTACTGTACAGAAATAGGGGTATCCTCTAGTGGAGCTCCAACAGGAGACTGGGGACCTTGATTCAACAGTCTATAAAGAATTGCATGTCCTCCAAAAACATAAAACTTGGGAAAGTCTCCTGAACAGTTAGATGAGACCACAAATGATAACTACTGCAAACACCTTTACTTCAGGCTGGCTGAAGATTACACAGCGCAGGCACCTGACTTAGACACAGCCAAATGATTGTGCTGTGAGCAGCCACGTTTGGGTAACACTGTTCCATACCAATACATAACTAATGTCAGGTCCCACAGCAATGCATTGCTCAGCCATCATCAGAGAAGTGGGTGGGAATCAACAGAGACCCACAGCTTAGCAATGTGAACACAGCAAAGAGACCTTGGAGCACTCAGCTCTGAATGGGATGTCCATATAAAACCATGCCCCTCAGGGCCCAGAGACCTGTGCTGACCAGGAGGGAGAAAAACTGCAGGAGTCAGAGATGGTAAACAACTCCAAAACAAAAGCACAACCTATGACCTCAGAGACCAACAGCAGGCACAAGACATGGCACAGGTTCAAACCAACAAAATCTCAGCACTGAGAAAAGGGCATGAGCATAAAGTCTTCCCTCTGCTCAATAAGCTATTTGCAATTGCTGTCTGATAGGAACAGGAAAATCAGTTTTCTCCAATGGGTGCTGTGAATGTCAACCACATTCCAGGGCAGGCCTCGTGGTAAGGTGCAGCTGACCAACATAAAAAAGACTCCATGTGTTTGTGTGGGAGTTTTGCTGTTGCTGTTGTTGTTTGGCTATGGTTGGTGGGTTTTGTCTCTTTTGATTTCTTTTGTTTTGTTTTCGTGTAGCCTTCTTGTTTGTTTGTTGAGATGAAGAGAAAGAAAATGAAATTAGATAGGGAGGAATAAAGAAGGATCTAGAAGGACTTAGAAAGGAAGAATAAGATAAAAATATATTGAATAATAAATTTTAAAAAATAATTTTAAATTTAATAATAGAAACAAAAAAGATATGGAACCTTCAGAAACGTTCAAACAATTCACTTCTAAGAACAGTAGATGGTCAGGAAAATGAGTTCCATCTGGCAGCAGATCAAGAAGTTTCACAAACTAAGCTTCTATGAACTATGAACAGACAAGTCACAGCGTCCTTGGAGAGTGAGAATGAGAACAGACCGAGGACCACCAGTGATGAAGAACACACCCTACGCTGACTTTACCTGGGCTCTGACCACAGATAGTCTCCTTGTTTACAATATTGAAAATCTGTCATGACCAACCACAAAAATACACTAGCATACCGTGTTTCAAGTTGTGATTGGCATTTTGTTATTTAGTATAGTAGGCAAGGAAAGTTCAGAATGTGTGCCATCCAAATATGTGTTGTATCAATTCATTCCAATTCTAAACCCATTGAACATTCACTCTGTACAAAATTTTGCTCTATTTGTGAATGGCATCAGAAGAGAGGAATCTGGCAAGTGCACAGGTAACTATACACAGAAAAATATGACAGGGGGACAAAGGACAGCTAAAGCAGTTAAGGATACAGCATGATGAGAAGCAGGGAAGCCTTCCTGAAGGAGGCAGCACTGTGACAGGCCTTGAGTGAGAATGTGGCTTTTCACAAGTGGACACTGGGGTATGGAGAGGGAAAGCAAAGACATTCTGCAAGATACAACAGCTAACCAGCTGTGTACAGTTTAAGGGAGAGGAGGCAAGAAGAGACACAGAAAGAGAAGGGGTAGATGAGGATGTTGGTGTGGTAGCGAGAGCTAGTCAGATAGTTGAGCTGCAGAAAAGACTAAATGGCTGCTTGAGTGAGAAGTATGTGCTTAATGTGCTAGACATCTATAAAAAGTTTAAACACACTGGGTCAGAGAAAATAGTACCATTTACCATATGGCCTATTGTTGCTAATTCTGGGACTGATACCCGGGAAACATCCTCAGGGCTAGATTTACAGTGTGGCCTGTTATGATTACAAAGAGTGGGACAGAATGTGGGCTAAAATGCTAGGTAACATTTCAGCCTGATTATGTGAACAACTTCCCATCAAATTTTGCCTTCTGAAGAAAATAAGCAACTCAGTGGAAATAAGTCTGTATTAATTCATGAATAGATGTATTCTTATTGTTCAAATTTTTGCTAACCCAAGTTCATTGGAACGACTTTTCACAGACCAGAACTATACTATACAATGAATACATTATAATTTCACAGTAATGCTCTGAAGGGGACCTAATATACTTTACTGTAAAGTACCAAAATATCAGATTTTAAGGGCTAGAGACGCTGTACAAGTGCTGAACTCTCTTGAACAGCAGATGCAGCAAATGACAATAAAAACTGCATGAGCACAGCCATGATGCAATTACAATTTATTTACCAAGAAGCTGAACTAGGTCTGCCCATGGGTTACAGTTTGCTGACCCCTAATCTGTATTTTGCTCCAATAATTTCCTTTCCCATAAAGAGTGAAAGGGGCCTCTGTACAACTATGTCCATGTCTTAATAGAGGCCATGCCTTAGACAAGGTACTAAGCTAAGTTCATTACGTCCACTTTAACACCATCCAGAAGTACATGAGGATAACAAAAGGACGCTCTGTCTAATCTTCAGGATGCCTCTGTCCAGTTCCATCTCCTCCGCCTCCACCATCCTGAAGCCCCTCGGGTCACACATCTACAAGCACACACTGTACCTAGCTCTCTTCAACACAGTGCAAGAGGAGACAGAAAACCCTCTGGCCATGGGGGACTAACATTCTGGGGAGAAATGTCTGGAGTAATCTCATAATAAATAAGTGGGTGCAGTGGTGCCCTGACAGGGCTATGCAGAAAAAGCAACAGGCCAGAAAGTGCCAGAGAAGAAGAAGAAGCAGGATGCACCATGTAACCAGGTTAGTTAGGGCTCGAGCAAAGATGTGAAAATGTTCCAGTGGCACTCCTCCAGAGCGGGGCCTACAATAGGATGATGACATCACTCATCCCACCTGTATCACCACAGGTCATGCTACTCTTCCTTCTCCCATTTTGAATCTATTGCCTTCTCCACATAGCAGCCATTGTACCTCTGTCATTTTGATTTCCAGTATAGAATGAATAAAATCCAGAGTGTCAGTGATTCACAACTGGTTTCCTACCCCTACCTCCTCGCTCTGACAGTGGCCTCCTTGTTATTCCATGCCAAGCACCTTATCAAGTCTTTGTTTTGACCTGGGACACCACCACCATCACCAACACCTGGGCTCCTCTTTCGCATCTTTCACATCTTAGACTAATGGTGCCCTCAAGGCCATTCTTAAAAATGCTGTCTCCAAAATGGTTCAAGCCCTCAACCAGCTTGATTTGTCCTCTTCACACTTTTAATTGCCTTCTGTTTGATAGTAGCTGTTTGCTCATCAGCCATCTCTAGAATCGAAACTGCATGAAGATGAGGACTCATCCACAGCACAGTCTCCAATCCTTCCTGAACAATACAGCCCAATCGACGCTTTGGAATGAAATTTTCAAGTAAGGGATAGGGTCCTATTACACTCTTTTACAAAAAGGAATAACATTTCTGAATGAAAATCTCAAATGAATAAGGGACAGGGAAACTCTTTCACAAAAAAACGACTCAAAGTGTTCCCAATGTCACATGGACAGAAAACGGCCAAGCCAGTACAGAGCTCACATAGCTGGAAACGAGGACCACAAGTCCTGGCAATAACCTAGTTAGGCAAATCCCGCTAACTGGAGGGAGTCTGTTAATAAATCTGCCTACAGACAAGACTAAACTATTTAACTATGGTCTGCCTGCTGCCTAAGAATTATCTACCCAGTGCTTTACAAGGCTTTGTGATAGCTAAAAAACTATTTAATTGAGTATGCCTCATCTATACATTTGGAATTATAGAAATCCTTCATCTCACAGACTTGACAGGAAGAGCAAACAAGTTAATTTCTGTAAATGTACTTTTAAAAGGGTTAAATAAACAAGGAAAGTGGTCACTGGGAGACATGATACTTGAAGAAATCAAAAGGCTTTGAGACAGGAAAACTTGAGTCAAACTAGTTTAATTACTATAGTTACCAAACTTGAAGTACTAATGTGGCAGGAGAGGTGATCAAAGTCCTATGTCTACCCCTTCTATGTCAGACCCTCATCAGTCCTTTGTGGGAGAGGTCCACACCACCTACACTTTGCTAGACCCACAAACTCTGTTTGCTTTAGGGATTCTACAGAGCATACAAGTAAGAACACACTCTTGGCAGGAATTCACAACCCCCATGGCAGGTAATACACTAGACTGCAGTCCAGAGAGGTGCAAGGGCGGTCCAGGTGAGGAAGCCACTTCCTATGGGGTCAGTATGAATTACTAACCAGCATCAGTATCTATCTGTGGCAGCACTGACAGGGCTGGGTCAGTGCACGCCAAGCCTTCTGGCTGGCGGGATGATACATGTGGTGTCTTCTGGAATGATTCGGAGAAATAGTACCCAAAAATGTTGACAGTAGATACAGTGCTATATTTCTATAATAAAAATCCACTTGAAAGAATGAAAAAGTCATACATACCAGAAATAGCTTTATATTTTGTACTGATTTTCAAGTACAGAAAACAGCCTTATTTGTTTACTAATTAAAGTTTTTAATATAACACAACATAAGTATATGTAATAATTTTTACATCGTTTCATGGCTCAACACTGAAAAAGAAAAAGCTGGCTGGGAGGTGTGGAGCAAGGGCGAGGGCCAGTTTGAGCATCAAGGGGACAGAAAACAGCCCCAGTGAATGAAAACAAGGATGCATTTGCCAATGCAATGGGCAACTCCACTATCTCTTCTACAAACTGAAAATTATTATATTTGTAGAAGAAATTTACAAAGGAAAACTGCTTAAGAAAGTGTTATAAAACTACACAAGCTATCATCTGTATTATAGATGGAGAAACACTTGATTCAGTTAACTGGAATTCTCAGGACATCCCAGAAGGCACTTATGTTAGCTGAAACTATTCACTAGTAGAGGTTAAAATATATAATTTATATAAACATGGACACTTTTTTTTAAGTTAACATTAAATAGCAGACACTTAGCCAAAAATTTACAATGAAGTATTTGAGCTCTATGGACTGGGAACATAGAGAATAGCAACTGAAATGGTACCTCTAGAAGTTGCTGTGAACACCTGATTAAGCAAGCAGCTTGTGAAGCACAAGCGGACTCTAATTCAATCAAATGACTGTCTTAATTTGAACTGTAACCTAACCAAGGACTGTGTCACCCACAACTATAACAATACATCTTCTCCATTTATTAACAACACGTAGAAAATACAAGATTTTAAAAATCTATTTCATACAATCTAAATCTTGAATATAAGGTTACTTAAAATGTGCCACCACAAGAAAGACAGAGAGCCCCTCAAGGCTTTGTGATGGCCCTGGGTCACTCTGCTCTGGGTAACAACTCCTCAGTGTCCCTGCACAGCAGCAGAGCCCCAAGCATGCACGTGCACACACACAAACCCTATATTAACAAGACATATTCATAAGAATTGATTAATATGGGTTTATATGAATTCTTAAATGTTTCCCTAAGTCTAATAAGTGTCCTGCTAAAGTCTGATCTCATTCTAATGAATGTTGTGCAAAGCCGAAAACATGAATGGCTTTAGCCACATTCTGTCCTCAGTGTTCGTGATACAGATCCACAACTATCTAGAGATCAAGCTGCCCTTTAAATTAGCATCTGATAGTACAGTGTCTAGAGTCTGCTTCCCAGCACCGAAAGGGCAGTAAAGATGTGGGCCCCAGTCACACTGCCTATTATATAGTTTCCAGAATTCAATTCAGGAAGAAGTCTCAGGAGAACAAGCTAATAACTGATTTGAGACATATTGACAAAAACCTGTGACCTAACTCTTGATTGTGACACTTTAATGTTTGATCCCACAAGAACAAACAAGAGACGCTGAAAACCACAAAGTGAGCAGTCAGCCAGAAATGACTGAGTAACACCAGGAGAACAGCTTTAGAGCAGAGGAGAGGAAAGAGGACCCTTCTCAGACACTGAATGAAACACAGCACTGCTACATCTTTAGTTGGAGTTAACGGACTCTAAAGCTCCTAGGAGACTCCATTCTAAGCTACCCATGTGGAGAGTCTTTGTTTTCACCACCCTGTAAACTAACACAAATATGTGCTCAAAGAACTGGTCACAGCGCTGTCACAGTTAACAGAGCTGCGTGCACACTAGCGGGTGAGGAGTCACTAAACTGGGAGCAGTGATTCTCTCTGATTGAAAGACTGGTTGATTTCTGTTCTACTATTTGTGCTCTCTCCAAATTTTAAAAACCTTTTTTCAATAAACATGTTTACTTTCATAATCAGAACAAAAGCCAATAGCCATGACTACACACACACACACACAATTGTACGCAGTTAAATTAATCAGGAAGCAAGGCATAAATAAAAACAGGCAAAAATAGAACGGGCAAGAAATGAATGTCTATCAAAATACACATTTTTGTTAAAAATAAGAGACATTACACAACCTTTTGTAGATGATTTTGAATCGAGATAACTTTGCAGGAAAATGCGATTTACCAAATCTGATCCCAGAAAAGACAAAAAGTCTTTTTTTTTTTTAAGTTAAACTACCTTAGTTAAACTCTAAACATTTCTTCTATGCATGCCTAAAAGACTGAATGATACAATGGGTACATAAATAATTCCTAAAACCAGAAAAATAAGGAAAATACCTGTAGAGGAATTTTAATACAGCAACATGGCTAATCTGGAAAGGGATCACATCCAAAGACCTAGGTCTGTGGGATCCAACCAGAATATAAAAGCACCCTTAGTATATACCTTTACTATCTCTGGTTGGAATACACACCATTAATCCCTCTGGCTTGAATACAGTCACACCTTTAGTACACACCTTTAATCCCAAATACTGGTGTCTAATTAGGGGACAAAGTAATGAATCAGAGAATGATTTGACAGAATGAGTCAGAGGTAGGATATGCACAACTCTCATGAGAACAAGCTACTTAAGAGCAGTGCAGAGAGAGTAGGGAGAAATACAGAAATACAGTAGAGTTCATAAAATCATTACTGCACAGTATAGTACAGTACAGTTCAGTGCAGCGAGGTGCAGTTCAGTTGAGTTTTGTACAAACAGTCTGCACAATGCACTTTGTGGAGTTCAGAGGAAATTTTTCCAAGCAGAACAATTCAGTGAGAAGCCAAGAGAAGCCAGTTTGAATCAGTCACCTTGGAGAGGAGTTTGAGCCAGAACAGATGAGTGGAACCAGCCAGCCGGAGTTCAGGAAGAAAGGGGTGAGTTTATTCAGCAGTCAGTCTAGGCCGCTAAAAACATTCCATGACTAACTTAGCAGATGGAGGCTGGAAAGTGAAGGCTTCAAGATCTGGGCTTGCAGAAGATCATATTGTATGGAAGGTAGAAGATTCTAGGCCTAGGTCTAGGAATAGTTAGACAGAAATGTTCTAGGCTCAGCCCAAGTCATGTATTAGTAAAGCTTGGGTACAGCTTTCATCTCATCCCCCCATCTGAGGAAACAGACACAACATTTACAAATACCCCAAATCTTTCTTTTTCTGTCAAATTCTAATTTCTGACAAAGAAACCTGTCAGGGAGCGGGTGAGAGCAACACCTCCATTGTCAGGAATATCAATATAAAAAATACTAAGTGAACATTAGCAAAAGGATTTTGCTTCTGGACAAAGATCGAATGAGGGGGACTCAATCTGTCCTTTCATGATATATAAACATGGCAGAAAACATATGCAAGGAAATTTTCAGATGTTAAATAATAGATAAGTGAATGAATGTCCAACAGTGATAAAGTGAAGAAAAGTTAAGTGTGATAAGCTTTTCAATTCTCCGATGGACTCTGTAAAAACATTTTCCACATCTAGTGTATCCCAACGAATGGAACCAGCTCTGGTAGAGAAGAGATGAGTACCAATTCTAAGTAAATAACAATCTGTAGGTTGGTACTTGTAGGGTGAGAGAGCTTTAAGTAGCTCTGGAAACTACAGCAAGTCTCTTCTGGACTAACCAGCCTGTGCACATAAGGAGTTCCTTACCAGTTGGAAGAAAAAGCTGTCCCAACACATAGGACACTGAGGAGACTCTCAAAAAACATATTTATGTGCTCTGAGAGAAAAGATAGTATTCCACTAAAAGCTATCCTTCCACCTGCTAACATCAATTAAGAGAAAGTCCAGAAAAGACCATCTGTTTCCAAGTAACCAAACTGGGACCAAGAACACACTCCAAAAATATTTGGGAGAATAAAAATAAGCCAGCATCTAATGACATAAAATTTACAGTCTGGATATTAATAACCTATTTCCACAAATGAGAAGCAGTAGGAAAACATGACCCATGATGAGGAGAAAAATAAGTCAGTAGGAACAGAATGAGAAATGGCACAGAAGATAAAATCAGTAGACAAGTCCTCCAACAGCCAAACATAACCCATGTGTTCAAAGTAGCACAGGAATCTGTGAGCACAATGAGGATATGAACTGATGTAAAACTATATGTGTGTGTGTTTTTAAAAAAAAGACGCAAGTCAAGCTTCCAGCAGTTAAAAATAGAATACCAAAGAAGAAAAATAGATGGGATGAGTAACCCTGAAGCCCAAAATAGAAATTAGCCCTAATGAAATGCAGAGAAAAGATTAAAACGTGAATAACAGAATACAACTGAGCTGTGGGAGATGAAGTGGACTAACCAGCTACAAGAGAGTGAAGTGGCAGGAAAGATCCTTGCAGAAAACAATATCTAACCTTTTGACATCTGATGGAAAGTCTAAACCCACAAAGATCACCAGTCTTAAAGAACACACTACAGAAACAGCATAGAACTCCACAGGCATGCCACAATTACAATGCCCAAAAACACTGATAAAGCTGTGCAGCTCCATAAAGAAATTAAAAGCACATTATATTTTTGTGAAATAAAATTGAAAGACAGTTGACCTCTGGTAAGAAACAATGAGTTGTATAAAGAATGCAGGGCATTCTCAAAGTATTGAAAGATAAAAGGTATTGAAAATATTGAAAGTAATAAATGCATCAAAAATAATATTTAAAAATCAGAGTGACAAAAACACTATTTCTGATCTGAAAAAGATAACAGAAGGTAGACTGGACTACAGACATGTTAAAGGCTCAGAGAGAAAAGTGACCTGGGTGGGAATCTGAACATACAGAAAGAAATGGAAAACACCAGAGCTGATTAGGAATAGGAGTTAAGAGAAAAGATTGTAGTTCTCCTGGGAAAAATCTCTTTTAAAATATCTTTCTGTCCAAAGAAAGCATTATATGGACATGCAGCCAGTTTCAGGTGTAAAGTGTAGGATGAAATTTGAATAAATGAGGTAAGAGATATGAAAATTACAGTAAGTTAAATATAAATCCTGAAAACTAGAGAGCAACAACTAAGGCAAAGAAAACAAAGAAAAACAGAAAAAAAGGAAATTCATGTTTAAAGAAAGGTAAGAAGGAAAACCAAAACTAAAATTACATGAGATGAAAAGATGACATAACAGGAGAATAAAACTGAAGATAACTCCAATGTATGAAATTCATAAGACCTACACATACCAATTAAGAATAAAAAACATATTGTCAGACTGGATATAACATGATCAGAATATGTTAAAAAAGAAAACAAAACAAACAAAAAGGGCCAGATATTTAAATTATAAAACAGGAAAGGGCATGTCAAACTCACACCAAACAACAGAGAGTTAGAGAACTCTACAATAGAAAAAGGAGATCTTAGAGCTACCAATGCCATCAAAGCTTGACAGTGCCGCTTCAGAATGAGCATGAGTACATTTATCTGCAGGCAGCAAGAATGCTAACTGTGCATTACATAAAATTATAGCTTTACAGTACTCAGATATCACTAGAGTTGAAAGAAGGAACTAAAAAGGCCACAGTTATACTTCAGAACTTCAACAAAGAGTTCTCAATTAATGGAGGAGAAAGAAAGAAAATAAGTAATGTCAGAGAAAATGAGAAAAACACTGTTAACTTGATCTAATGGACACTCTTATCAAGAGTCAGGAAATATTCACCACAACACATTATATTCTGAACAAAAGAAGTTTCTCAGAAATTTAGATAAGCTGAAATCATAGATTCTGAGCAATAGAAAAATTAAGACAAAAAACAAGAACAGAATGATATTTTGATAGCTCCTGAAAAGTCTGTGGCTAATAAACATGGTTCTCACATTACCATGGCTAACTATGAAATCACAAGCAGAACATAAAATAAATTGAAGTATATAAAGGTATGGGCATAAATGTCAATTCACAAGATGTTTAAAATAATGCTTACAGGGAAATATACAGTCTTAAATGCTTTTACTGTGAAACAATTCTAAAATAAATAACCTAAGCTTTAAACTTAAGGAAACAGAAAAAGAGAAGAACATGGAGGAAAACAGAAATCCATGACAGAAAATGATCAGAAAAGAATTCTCTAAAATGAAGGTTAACTCTCTGAAACCATGGATGATCTGACAATGGGTCAGATAGGCCACATAAAGTGAGAGAAAAGAAACACAAACAATAGCAAGAGGAGTCCTCAGAGAGGTGAGAAACAATAGCAAGAGGAGTCCTCAGAGAGGTGAAAATGCCGCAGAGGCAAGTGAGTACAGAGTCTTCTGCTATCAGAGAAGACAACGGAGTGAAAGAAATTCCCTTGGAGGAGAACAATAGCAACCAAACAAGATGCACTTATCTCTACTGAGTTCTGCGCAGGTGGTTACACCTAAAGAAGAAATCTAACTACCCTCAAATGCTGGGGCTACTTAGTGACTTCGTCTGGCCTGGGCCTCAGAGCAAGCCTGTGTCTCAAAATTTAAAACAAAAACAAATAAACATAACCCTAGAATTCAAGGAAACTATAGACCTCTGCTGAACCTGAACACTGACTCCCCCAAAATAGTGTTTGTCAAATGCTAATATACTGAACCCCAAAATATGTAAAATAATAATGTAGCGTCACCCACTATGGCTCACACTAGTAAAGCAGTGGTGGCTTAACAAACAACTTATCCAAGAATTCCCCACATTAACAGACTGAAGTAAATCAAGTGACTGTTCAAACACATGTGGGAAAGCACTGGACAAAATTGAGCATCCATTTATGACTCAAACTTTTTAAAAACTCAGAACAGAAGCAAACTCCCTCTACCACATAAAACTCATAACACAGCAGTCGAGGCTGAATGACCAATCCCTTGCGGCTGATAGAGAACACTAAGGTGTCTGCTCACAGGCTTCAGGGTGACACCATGGAGGAAGGCCCAGCCAATGAAAAATCAATCTCAGAGAATAGGAGCATAGAGAAGGAAGTAGAAGTACATCCACACACAATATGATTGTACAGAAAATCAGAAGGAAACTTTTAAAAAATTAGACTTAAGCAAGTATAACAAGATGATACGATATAATGCTAACATATGAAAAACTTATATGCAATATTAGAGAATGTTTGGAAGATAAAATATTTTAATTTCATTTATAAGAACTTAGAAAACTGAAGCTCTTGAAGTAAATTTGAATTCCCCCCCCCAAAAAAAACATATAACAACAACTTTTAAGAAAAATGAGAAAATATTGTTCACTTTTAAGAGTCCTAGTGATATAAAGATGAAAACAAAAAAACAAGGCCTGAGGACTGACTTAACAGCCTGAATCAAGGAGATAGGGAAGGACCATCCAAGTGACAGCCCAGATGGGAGCTGCAGACAAACACTCTTGGTTGGGAAATGCTAGGCTGGATGTTGTTTTGGAAAGAGTCCTCAGGCAAAAAGATCACAGATTTCGTTATACTCTACACTGTAAATGAGTGTTTGCTTTCTCTCTGATAAACACTGTGGTTTTTGCAAGCAACATTAACAAAGCCAAAATGCATGGATGCTCTTTGCCTTCAAAAAAGTTCTAGATTCTTTTAAGAAAAAGGAGTACAGCTGAGGGATAAACTTAACATACAGTGCAAGAATTACAAAGTTAACAGAAGAAAGTGACATGCTCTCCTCCCTATAAAACCAAAAGACAGCCTCGCTAGTGAAAGACTAGCATCTACTACAGGAATGTTTCATAACAGAAAACATAGAGATATTTCTTTTCTAAGGAACACTAAACACACTAAGGACCATGCAGTGGGTCCTATCATCATCTGATATAATGACAACACACAATTCCATTTCTCTCTGAAATCTGACTCCAGACCTGTGCTGTGCTGGGTTTGTTTTGTTTTGTTTTCAATCTGATGCAATCTAGAGTCACCAGAGAAACAGGAATCTCAGCTGAGGAATTGCCTCCATAAAGATTTTCCTGTGGCTAAGCCAATGGGGCATTTTCTTCATTAATGATTGATGTGGGAGGGCCCTCCTCCCTTTGGGCAATGCCTCTAACAGGCACATGATTCAGGGTAGTACAACAAAGTAATCTGAGAAAAGGTACTGAGAACAAGCCAGTGTGTAGCATTACCTCGTGGTTCTGCTTCACTTCCTGCCCGGGCTTCCCTCACTGATGGATTTTTATAAGTGAGGGAAAGGACCCATAAGCCAAAATAAACCTTTTCCTCACTAAGTTGGTTTTGGTCAGTGTTTCACCACAACAACAGACAAGCAAGCAAGAACAAAACACAAACTGTCAATTGACAGCTGAAAAATCATCCCAAAGCATCTCAAACACAGGTCCAAAATTCAACTGGCTCATCATTGTCCAACCTGCTCTTTCTCCTGAAACCAACACATACAGAAGAGTGCTGTACTATCAATTGTAGGAACACCATCCCTGGGAAGCCATAACCCTCCCCACCCTCCTTACAGAGCATCAC
Source organism: Lophiomys imhausi (assembly GCA_907164525.1). Taxonomy (NCBI): domain Eukaryota; kingdom Metazoa; phylum Chordata; class Mammalia; order Rodentia; family Muridae; genus Lophiomys; species Lophiomys imhausi. The sequence continues at coordinate 31,113 of CAJQZJ010022528.1, read as the reverse complement.
CAACAAACCAAAGTAGGATACCACCAGCGCCGGACTGGCAAGTCCATTGAGATCACTGTGTTTATGGAGCATAAATAAGGGATCACTTACAGGAACGTGGGTGATGCAAAGAAGTTATACTAACAAGATCATCTCACCCAGGATGGATGAGGACTTCCTCATCTCTGGGAAAATGGAGTCCTTCCTTTATTTAGTCTTTCACAGCCAACATACTTAGACACCTCCTAAGAACACAGGGTCACATAAAAATATCACACTTACATACAAATGACCAGAAAGTAAAAGAGGGAGCTATTGAACATCAGGTGAGGATCCAAGAGTTTCCCAAACCTCCCTCAATGAGGAAATTCAACCCATGTTCTCTAACAAATAAAAGCTCCCCTTTCTACATCATATCAGCAATTTTTCTAAAAAAAATGTAAATAATTTCCAGATCAGGCTTTCCATGACAAAAGGAGGGAGTGAAGTAATTATGTGGGTACTCAGAGAGTAAGAACTTTCTCAGGAAAATTCAAAATAGAGTAACGCAAATAAAAATGAAATATTTGTAATCCAAGCCTATTAAGAACAGAAATTCTTATAAAATCATAACATTTACTTAAGTATGAAGGTTAACATAAAAATCAATTACATTACAAAGCATTTCAGCTATATTAATGTGATAAGATTTTACCTATTCCATCTCTTAAAGATGTCTTCACACAGTTAGATAACTATAAATTTTGGAGGTATTCACTCCACAGGTCTCTTAGCTGAGTAAATCCATCAGTAGGTAGCTCTTGTAGAATTCTGCTCTCTCTCTCTCTATATATATATATGTATATATTTCAAATGTCATTTACAATGCAAATTATTTCCAATGTTGGTTCTGTGAGAGAAAAATTTCTCCCTGCACACCTAAATGAACTTTGAAATGTGGAAATTACCTTTGTTCTTGCATAGAAATTGAAAGAAGAAAGGGTGCTAGGATTGCAGATGCCACTCAAATCGCGTATCAGCTACAAATCTGGGAGAGAATCAAGGCCATGGTATAGGGTTTGATACCTGTAGAGCAGTGAGCAGGTGGACTCTACTATGTTCTGAATGTTGTTATCACAGTGACTTTATTGTGATATAAATTCTACCCATGATGGTCAGTTTGCTTCCTAATTTCAGATTACTTATATTAAAAATGTTGGTAAGCCTTTGGAAAAATCTAATTTTCTAGCCTTTTTAGTGTTCCAAAAACAGTAGTTGAAAGTGGTTCTACTCCATGAGAAACTTTGAATTTTGCCCCTGATCTCAAATATTAAAAAAAAACCCAAACAACAGTAATAAAAACCACCAAGCGTGGTAGCATAAATCCCAGCATTAAAAAGGTAGAGGAAGGAGGATCGTTGGTCATAGGACTCTCTGCACTACAAAGACTCTGTCCTCCCCAGCAGCAAAATAGGGAAATAACCCAACCCCAGTAGCATTTTGCACTGCTGAGCTATCCAACGGCCATGCTCTCGGGCAATATGCAATTGTCCAGCCTCAGTTCTTAGAAACATCCCTGCAGTCACCCATAGCTAAGTCTGCAAACAGAAAACGAGGTTTAGCAATGACACTGCTGGCTCAACTCTTACATCAGCACCTATTTGTGAAAGACACTTGAATACACACATGAGGAAAACCAGCTGTCCATCCAAATATAGTAACTACACATGTCACACCTACATGTTATGGAATTGTGACTCCAAGTCTTAACATACACACTTTCACCCTCACCAAGTCAACAATCTTGGCAGTCTACCTCTGCTTAGCTGCATCTGTGCTTTCTTAATTCCTTATGAATAAGGAACATCTGACAAGGGGATCCACACTCCACACATCGTCATTTGGCACAGTGAGTATGGCGTGGCAATGAAAAACAAAGAAATCCAACAGTGAGGTGCATCCACTTAGAGCTGCGATGTGCAGTTCGCAGAGCAGGAATGCAAACACCCAAAGCTCCTGCTCCCGGGGGCCTGAGATCAACATGTGTTCAGCAGAACTCAGTGCTGGGAGACGGCTGCACACTTGGCAATCATCTATCACAGCAATCAGCTGGAGCACAAGACAGGCGAAGCCTGTGGCAGCACGTGCTCAAGGTTTGAATTTTCTCTCAGAGAAGACCCCAATGAGCAAACTTCTTCCCCAGCAGACACATGCATGCAACATTTATGCCCAAGATACCTTACTCAAGAGTCAAACAAGAGACTATATTTTAGCTTTCTCTGTCAAATTGGCACGATCCCTGAAGAAAAGCCCATGTTCCGTACCAAACAGATAAAATAGTTTTATTAACCTGACAAAAATTCCACAAGTTGCATTCCCATGCACAACCAAGGATCTGACCCTTTACCCCTGGCACTTCCAGACATATTCCGCCAAGTCTTTTCTGTGGAGAACCACATGCATTCCCTGTTGTAACACTCCACTGCCACAGGACACTACAAACACAGAGTACTGACTAGAAGTTCTGTCCATGTGGCTGCTTCCCCATACAACTCAATCCACATGGATTTTGAATTTTATGTAATTTTCATGTGTTTCAAATTATTCTTTGATATCCTTCCTTAGTTGTTTAAATACATCAAATCCTTTCTTAGATTATAAGCAATAGGAAGGCAGCAGCCATACTCAGCCTCCAGGGTGTGGTTTGCCAACCTTCACCCAGCCTGTCCTGCGATTTGTTAATCCCACTTCCTCTCCTCTCTTCTGACTATCTTTGACAGAATTCACACTGCCACTGTTTCCCTCGTGAGTTTTTAAAAGTTCAGAATTCTTCACTTCATCACTCTATCTGCCACATTTACACTCGGGCTGCCACACAGTAATCACACAAGATGCTTCTGCTAAAAGTTGGGAAGATGGCTTTGTGGGCCATAACAATTTCTGCATAAGCAGGAGAATTGTGAAATTTAGAAACACAGCACCGACACAAAACACTAGGCATGGCTTCCACATGTAGTACTAAGGGAGGCAGAGACTGGAGGCTTGCTGGGTCTTACTGACTGCCAGTGTAGACAAAACACCGAGCTCCAGGTTCCCAAGAGAGTAGGGTGGAGCATGACAGCAGAGGATGCCCAGTCTTCCTCAGGCTTCCACACCCGCACACATAAATGTATATATGCACCACCCATACCACCCACAAACATACCACATGCCCACACCCCCACCACATACACAAACTTCTGGTGAATGTGCTGAGCATTCTAATCCAAAAGCCAAAGCTTTCTAAATGTTGACATGAGTTTAAAAATGGATCATTCTATACAGCAAACTTGTTTCATAAAAAAAAAAAAAAAAACAAGCAAACAAACAAACAAAAAAAAAACCTAAGAAACACTGAATAAAAGCATCTTCGGGCTATATATATAAAATATATGTAAACAAATTTCAAGTCTGGTTCCATTCAGAATTGTTTAAAAATCCAAAATATCCCTGGTTCCAAACATTTTTAATTAGGTGATACTGGGCCTATAATACAATTTTTAATACTTTAAGATATTTTGAAAAGTCAGGTATGGTAACCCACATCTGTAACCAGAGTGTTGGTGTTACAGAGATAATTGGATTCCTAAACCCACTGACAAGTCCAGCTGATCGAAAAAGATTCAGTGAGAGACTCTCAAAAAAGAAAAAGGATGAAGGGCAATGTAAGATTTGTGATGTTGACACTGGACCTCAACACAAACAGGCACACAAGTACAAACAGCTAGCACACATACAAAAATAAAACATAAATAGTAAAGTTAGCTTGGACCATCTGTAAATGTCTGACTCAAAGTATCTATGCATGTGTGCATATGAACACAGGTGTGTGTTTCCATGTCTGTAAATGCGGAGGAGGCCTGAGGTTAACCTGGGGTGTGATTCCTCAGAAACAGTTCAATTAGGTTCTTGGAGGCAGAAGACCTCAGTGGCCTGCAGTTCGCTACTTTGGCTTTGCTGACTTGCCCTCTGCTCCAGTTGCCTGCCTCTGCCGACTTGGCTTTGTAAGTAGATCCTGGGGACTGAACTCACATCCTCATGGATATATGGCAGGCACTTTACCAATTAATCTATCTCCCCAGCCCCTCAAGGTATTTTAAAATTAACTAGAAGTCTTACTTTGTAGTACTCCTTTGCAATCACATAACTGAAAAGAATGCTTATTTTGCAGGGAAGATATACAGATCATGATGATTTTTTTAATTTGATTAGTTAAATGATACTTAAGGTAGAATTATTTATAAAGACTAGTTAAGGAATTGTTATATTTTTAATTTTCTTTCTTTATAGAGAGAATGGGTGAAGACTATGCTATGTTTCAAGGGTTTAAGAGAATTCTATAAAGAAGATCATTTGCTAAAGAAAAGTAACTTGATGACACATTTTTAAGGTCAATAGCAAATATAGCAAGTGATGGGAAAACATAGCTTTGAAGAAAATATTTTATCAAGTATGTTGTGTAATAATGCATTGGAAATACTTGGAACATGTAAAAAGTACTCTACAAAACTGACTAAAGCTATTGATGATCTAGGTAATTCCTAGGAGGAGTGGGAGTGGGAGATCAGAGAAGGGAGTACACCTCCTTCTCTCAGCAAAGCAGATAGAGAACACACACCAACACTTCCTGACATACCAGGGAGTTGCTGTATTTCCACTGTGAATATTATATGAGCAGAAGATAGCTTACAAATTGTAACAGACATATGAGATCTGCAGATGAAGGCATCTATAAAAACAATATGCTCCTATTTTTTATAGATCTTTTATAAAATCTCAAAAACAACATTGAACCCTAAGTTCTGCTGTCACATCTGATGAAATACTTAGAGCAAAGAGTCATGGTGCTTGCAATTGAAATGTAATTCAAAAGAACACCATGCACAGAGGAATTGGCAGAAACAGATGGATCACTAGATCCAGGACAGTAAATACAAATGACGGGATCTTCATGGTGGTTGTATAGTGTCCACTGAACAATTCTTTCACCATTATTGTTTGAAATTTTTCTAACTTTTTAGAAAAATAATCCAACAACTGCTCACTGCCATATGCAAGGCTAAAGGGTCACCTTGGAGGATGCAAAATAAACCCTATCCATCACCTCTGTCTTTGGGTATGGAGATCCCACAGCAATTTCCAAGGTCACCACATTGACATCTGATGACTCAAGCTGTCTTCTTTAGTTTTCCTTGACGCTGATTTTGGAAGATGCCTTACTAAAAGTTTTCATTAATATCTCTGCTGCATTAAAAGCAGAAACTACCACCTGATGATTTGTAGAATACAGAAAAAGGACATAAGTATCCCCATCAAAAGCTAGGGACCCACACTTTTTCACTATGATATTTAATGATAAAAATCAAATAAACTGTATCAACTCTGCATACAGGCAAGTCCACCCCGATCCCAAAGAAGTAAAGTAAGTAATCCCTGTGCTTAAACTCTAGCTAAGGGAGTTAGGAAAGGGGTAGAGAAGGAAGGAAATCCTAAGTAGCACTTCCTAGACCAGAAGTTGTTAGTCCCTGAATCCCAAAAAATATACATATGAATTACAAAGATTCTGTAACCTAAATCAAAATCCATAGAAATATTTTAAATTCACTGTTATGGTGTGTGGGGAGTGGGAAAAGGAGACAGAAAGGAACAGGTTTGTAGCAATTCTCAAAAATAATGAAAAAATATTTTTAAAAACTCACTAATTGAAAAGGTAAGTGTACACATAAGCATATTAACAACAAAGTGTTGAGGAAATGACATCAGTAACTTATGTTACTGATAAACCAGGCGAACTAAATTACCTGGGAAGGCAAATTGCCACATTGGCTCTTCTGTTACTTTCTTTGCAACCCATAGCAAGCATTCAATATCATTAGTTTGAATGATGAATGATAATGGTGAAGACAACCAGATAAATATGTGAAGGTGGGTGATGAGAGGCAAGCGGCCAAAGGATACACTGTTATGGCTTCAGTCTGAAATGTCTCCCACGGATTCTGGTATGTGATGACTTGGGCCGTGCTGGTGGTGCTATTTGTAGGCAGTGAAGCCTGGGCGTAAAGGTGTGCACATATTCAGGCAGGATATGAAGAATCAGCAGCCTCAAAGAGACAGAGGTTCCAGCCAGGATGCCTTCCCAACAAGCCCCCTCCCTCCAGCTGCTTCTGTGTTAACCCAAAGCACCTAGCACGTGCTAATAACTGCCTAGGTAGTCTAAATGTGCACCTGGAGAGTATATGCTTATAAACGTAGGGTAGAGTGAGGTCCTCCGGTGGCCTGTGACTAGCAAGATGGGTAGCTCATCATTCTCTCCTACCTTTCAAATGTATTCATCACCATTCTGATTTATTTTCCTTCATATTCTAAGAAAAATGTCATGAGAATAAATGAAATTAGTTTACGGGAAAAGCTAACACCAGAAGATAATTCATTGAAAATATATACAAATTTCTATTATGTATCAAAAGAATACAAGAAGCCAGGCCTTATCCATTTGAGAAGTTCCTCAGACACACACAGGGTAAATTTAAAGTGATTCCAAGACACAGTAGCTATAGATACAAGGCTTCAAAAAGTACAAACAGTAATCTTTCTCTCTGCAAAACCTAGCAAGAAAAATGAAAAGGTCAGTGACACACATGCCTCAAGGAGAGGGCAGTGTGCACAGGGGACACATCTTCAGCAACATGTTCCCTTCTAATCAGAAGCTAGTCTTGCCACCTCACATCCCTGGGAGTGACAGAAAGCTATCATCAAAATGAAAAGGAAAAATTTAATAGGAAAAGACAGCATGTAATTGAACAGTTTACATTTAATAAAACAGATCAGGACACCACCCTGATCTCATTCTGTCCAAAGGAGGCAATACTCCGTTCAGCAGTGAGGGAGCATCAGGTAAGCTTCATATGCATTTGCCAACTGGTCCAGCTCTAAGCTCAGTTCACTCAGACCAAGACTCTTCTCCCTCAGCTCAATACCAGCCTTCCTGTGTGAATTAGGTACAAACATAAATATCCATATTCTCCACGCCAGTTTTTCATGGCCAGACCAATTAATGTTTTGAAATCCTTAATAGGAAAGCTGCTGTTTTGACAGGTGTAGAGTTGTATGAACTCAACACATAGATACATATGTGCAAAATGAATACCAACATAAAGATACCGAAGAGTTCCCTCACTCCAATGCCCCCCAGCCACCACAGTCTGTTAACAGGTAGAGGTGCTGCCCTTCCCTGAGGCACTTCTACCCTCAGGAAACCACTGACCACACCTCTGTCAGCACAGTTTGGTTCGAGAGATTGGCATGTAGATACTTGATGGACTTCCTCTCCATAAGGCTTTCAAGATCAATCCAGTGGGCAACAACACTAGCACTCATTATAGTTCGTGGCCCAACAGTACTCAATTTGAAAGAAGGTAGCAGTTTACCCAACAATCCCACAAAGAACACAGGGGTGCTTTTCAGCTTTTTCCAACTAGGAAGGGCGCTACAGTAAGGTTTTTTAATTTCAGCATTTCGTGTATGAGTACTATACTTGTATCATCTCCCTCTCCTTCTTCCTTTGTCTACCCTCCCAAATTCCCTCTCAAATTCATGGCTTCTTATCCTTTATTGTAGTTACATATACACATAGACATAAATTTATAAATTCAACCTGCTGAGTCCTTTAATGTTCATTATGTATACGTGTTTGGAGCTGCCAACTTGGGAGTGGATAAACTATGAGTGGGTGACCCAGGAGAAGACTGACTCTCCCTCAATTAGCCGTTAATTGCCTATAGCTCACCATATAGTGGTTGGGATCTTGCAATACTTCCCTATCCACAATGGCTTTTTTTAAAAACTTCTTTTCTCATACAATATACCGTGACCACAGTTTCCCTTCCCGCTACTTTTCCCAGCCTCTCTCCACCTCCCCTCTTCCCCAGATCCACTCTTCCTCCATTTCCCTTCAGAAAAGAGCAAGCCTCCCAGGTATATCAACTGAACACAGCATAGTAAGTTACAATAAGACTAGGCACAAACCCTCATATCCGGGCTGAGCCAGGCAGCCCAGTAGGAGGAAAAGGGTCCCAAGAGCATGTGAAAGAGTCAGAGACAACCGCACTTCCACTCCTGGGAATTCCACAAAAACACCAAGCTAAACAACAATAACATATATGCAGAGGACCTAGTACAGTCCCATACAGGCTCCATGATTGCCACTTCAGTCTCTGTGAGCACCTATGAGCCCTGCTTAGTTGATTCTGTAAGCTGGATTCACCTGGTGTTCTCTGCCTCCCTGGCTCCTACAGTTCTTCCTGTCCCGCTTCCACAGGGTTCCTGAAGCTCCAAGAAGAGGGACCTGATAGAGTTCTCCAATTTGGGTTCTCCACTTAATGTTTGGCTGTGGGTCACTGAATCTGCTTCCTTCGGCTGCTGAAGGAAGCATGTCTGATGACAACTGGGCATGTTTTCAACTGGTGTTGGGGTTGTGCAGTTCTTGTTTAGGCAGCCACACCACTGAGGGCATGTCCCCTGTCATGTCTAAAAGACACTATCATACAACAATGTTCTGGTCCTGTGGCTGCTGTCAAGTCTTTTTATGACGTTCCCTGAGCCGTAGGTAAAAGGTTGTGCTTTAGAGATCAATTAGGACTGGGTACCCCATGGTCATTTGTTCTCTGCATTTTGATCAGTTGTGGCGTTCTGTAATCATCTCCATTTGCTTCCAAAGGAAGCTTTGTTGTGAGGCGTGAGATCTACACCTATCTGTGGGTATAAGGATAAGTACTTAAAATGAAGTTAGGAATTACACTAGTTTTTGGAAAGCAGCAGAAATAGGTTTTGCATTAGGGTCCATGGCCTCACCAATTATGGGTAGAGGGCAAGGTTTAAAGTAACAGGTATGCCCTCCTATTGAGCTGACCTTAGATGCAACTTTTTGGTTATTTGCAGGATATAGTACCATTATTGCATCCTTTGGGATATTTGGCCAATCTGGCCATTGCTGTAATCTGAAGGCATTTCATCTGGATAGGAATACTGACTGCACCTTGCATAACACCTTCAGATACTACGACAGCTAGTTCTCGGGGAAGAGGCTTCTGATTCAGATCTAGATCAACCTCTTCAAGTCCTATGTCCAAAGTGTGGTGTTTTCAGCACCAGGGTCTTTCCTTCAGTTTCTAGGGGAAACCACAGGCAAGGGCAGTACGCTATATTGTTTGGGAGTCTCACAGGTTCCACTGACCAACAATTCTAAAGAGGGTTTCCCATACCTGACACTGGTAATTTATGGCTTTTAGAGGGACTAACCTCAAGTTATATATGTATACATATATACACATATACTTACATATGTATAATGTGTAATTATAAATTAAATAAACATAAAGTAATATTGTTCCCTATGGCTTTTTCAAACATTCTTAGTGTTATCAATGTCTCCTTCCTCCCCACTTCCTAGTTAAAGTTTCCCACGGGTTCATTTTTTTCAAATCCCCCTATGGTACTCGTGCCATACCGGTCCCTTCTCTAAAGCTCCACCCCTACCCCATGATCCCATTTTACTCTCCTGGTATTTGTGATTACTACATGTTAAATGCTCACATGTAAAGAATTGGAGCTAGAACAAACAAATAAGAAAGAACACATGTGACATTTCTTTTGTGTAACATAAATTTTCATTTCCTATACTCCATAGTATATGGAGTATAGATGAAACATGGCCACATAATGAGCACAAACTTAACTTTGTGCCAACATATACCTAAATGAGGCTATATGAGAATAGTTGTGCCCATCTTCCCCCACACCTCACTGCGCCAAGCCTGCATCTCGCTCATCTAACCCTTAGTCTAGGCATCCTTGACAGTCACGCTGTTAAGAAACAAGTGCTTCTTTCCACGGGGACTTCTTCTGTGGATGGTGCCTGCTCGAGTTTCTCAAATTGTGTTATTCTCTTGCTATTCTGAAGGTTCTTTTCATATTCTGGATGAATGACATCCAACCTGTGGCTTGTTTTGTATTCCACACATCAGGTGAGTCACAGAGCAAGAGTTGACCCTTTGGTGAAGTCTATCTTTTGTTCTTTACTAGATCATGCTCTGTGTTTCATGTCCAGGAACTCTTTGCTAATCTGCAGGCTGCAAAGGTGTTGTCCTACAGTTTATTCTACAGTGTTAGAGTCTTTACATTTTTTATTTTTTTCTTCAGTTGTTGGAGTCTTTGCATTTTATATTTGATCTCTAATGGACTGACTGTTGTATACATAGAAAGTTGGAATCAAAAGCTTTTTTCCTTTTCTATATAGCTATCACCATAACAAAACACCATTGGCTGTCTTGACTGGACATTTAAACCTCTGACAAAAATCAGTTGGCTACATCTATTTCTAGATTCACTATTCACTATCCAGTGACTGATATGTGTCTGTTCACCACTTCCATGATGCCTTGGTGTGGCTACTTCACAAAACCATAAAGTTGAGAACTACTTATCCAACTTTATTCATTCTCAACTTTATATAAAAAAAAAAAGACTGCTTACTTTGTGCTTCTTCTTTAAAAAAGAGACTCCACTGTGATGGGGTGATGTTATGCATTCTGAATGTTAACCTGCTCCCAGAAGCTTGGTCTCTGTACATCAAATAATGTTGTGTTACCTTGCTTGTCTCTGATAAAATAAATTCTGAGGCCTGAGATTGGGCAAAGACAGAGGTGGGCAGGACTAAGGTGCGGGCTTCTGAAGCAGAGAGGTTCTTGGGTAGAAGAAGCCTCCAGTTGATGAAGCAGAAGAAGCCTGCAGAAGCAGAAGAAGCCTGAGGAAGTAGAATTAGCCAGAAGAAGGAGTAGAAGCCAAGAGCAGGAAGAAGGAGACACACGATGGGGTAGATGAAAGATCACTCCACGTGTCCTGGAACATCAGCATTACATGGAGAATAACAGCACAGGGGACGTATGTATATATGGGGTCATATTTGGAAAACATTAAGAGCTAGCTTAGATGGGCTAAGATTGCACAATCCAGGCCAAGGCTTGTTAAAATCCATGTGGTGTCTGTGTGCTCATTTATAATGGTGGGTTAAGGATTAACACTGTCACCAACCAATTAAATATAACGTAAATACTACTAAATAATTTAATTATTTCTACAAATGGTACCCAATGTAATTTAATTACTTAATTTCTACACTACTGACACTTATATCTTAATTTCTTTAAATCTACCCATGAATGGGAGAATTGACATCTTCCCCACTTTGATCTTCCAGATCATGAATACTATATGGTCTGTTCATTTAGGTCTTCCTTAACTTTTTCTGATTTTTAGGTGTTAAAATATTTGTATTGAACAATATTTGTGAGATTTTTTTTCTAAATATTTAACTATTCTTAGAACTACTATGTAACAACAGTAAAAACTTTCAATTCCCATTTGTACATTGCTGCCATATACAAATGGGATCATTTTATGGGTTTATGATCTATCCTTCCTAACCCAGAGTTCTAAGAGTTTTATTGTAGACATCATGGGATTATCTATGTATATAGTCATATGATCACTAAACATTTTTATTTTTCCACTTGTACAGGGTTCTGACCTGACACATCTGATTTGAATGTTTAGGGAATAAGAAACTGAGGTAGGTACAGGTCTGAAGTACCATGCCTGAATAGAAGATGGACTCTTTACTGTCAGATAAGCAGTCAAGTCACACCAAATCACGTTTACTCTCCCAGTTCCTCCATTTATTCTTTACCCTTTGAAGTTGTGTACCTGTGAACCTAGCATGCATGCAAATTCGAACAAAGGATGACCAGTCCAACATTCAAGTAGTATACATTTTCATGAGAAAGGCATAGCAGCAAAGTCAAGTAGACACTTTTGCATGCTCTGTGTCAAAGAACACAAGCAATTTACTGAAATCTATCAGAATAATATCAAGTTAGCAACAATTCGTACTACAAATTCAATCTATGGAATATAAAATGTCTATGTGAAATAAAAGAAGTAGCTTAAAAGTGAAGTCAATCATTTATGGCATTTCTTAGAAAAGAAAGATTTAACACATCTTGTAAGAACTCTAGTTCCATGTATCTTTTTTTTTAACCCAAGTTATTTCTTTGATACTTAACCCTCAAGGATATCTGATGAAGTAATTAGTTAGCTTTTTTCAAACCTATATTCCATGACAATGATGTACAGAAGGTATCTAAGTAACTACTTTTCAGTTCTACCAAACATAGTACACAGCTAAGATCATTTCAGATCACCAAAAGATAATTTATTCACAACATTGAGAGCATTCATTTAGGTGTCAATTTACTTCTCTCAGAAAACACAAACTGAGAAAGTAAGAAATGCAGGGGCAGCACTCAAGAAGCAGCAAGCCAAACTATAGAATGAAAAAACACCCTTGGCATCTGGAGATCCAGAAAAATGTTTTCATCTAGAGGACAAAAGTATTGATCAGTATAGGTGCTACAGAAAGAAACCTTTAAGAATATCATAATATGTGCGTGGAAAAAAAGCAATGATGAGTGAACAGAAGAACAGATGAAGATAGCAGCCTTGGAATTCTCATGAAGTTGCTCAGACAGTGAAAACATTTTTCAGCCTTATCATCTTTGGTAATTCAATTTTAAAGCTGGTTACTGCTTTAAAATATTTGTGCCACTATTGTACCAATGGACATATCTTGCCAGGCTGGTCATTATTATAGCTTGTAGGTTCATAAGTAAAATTGATAATCACTTTTCTCCTCTGATAACATGTACAGTACCTACCACTATAATGAGTGTTAGGATGAAGCATCCAAAAGAGTATCAGCCAAATTTCTCCATGTTTTATAACTCAAGTAATGGTTATAAATAGGGTCTTATCATCAAGTTTTAGAGGATAACAAATAGCACTGCTAATACCCTGTAATGTTTGTAAGGGGTCTATGGGACCCTATTTGCCAACAATTTAAAAAATGGGTGATCTATTCCTGATACTGGAGGTTTATCTGGTAACATATGGCATCTAGTTGGGGTACTGCTCCCCCTTTAATAAGTGACTTTGTATAAACTGCGTATGTGTGTCTGTATATGAGTATATGAGAGAGAGAGAGAGAGAGAGTGTGTGTGTGTGTGTGTGTGTGTGTGTGTGTGTGTGTGTGTGTAAGCTTTTATAGTAGTAGGTCTCCATATGGCTTTAGTATTAGTGATCTGTCTGTATATTTTCTCCTGTACTCTGTCCTTCCATACCTTAACCCATTTAATCCTTATTGTTCTATTTTCCCTTTTCTCTTTTTATACATTATATCCTACTTGCCCTTCCTCGAAATACTCTTTCCCATGGTTCCTTCACTAGTTATTTAATCTCTGTGAGAACTCTTAGTGAAACACACTTATCTAGAGCCTAAAGCTAGCATCAACATATAGGAGAAAGCATGTAATGTTTGTCTTCCTAGGTCTAGGTTATCTCAGTCAGGATAAAATGTTTCCACTTCTATCCATTTATCTGTAAATTTCATAGTTTCATAAATTCATATACTCTCCAGCATAAATTTATAACATTTTCATCATTCATTCATCTGTTTATGGGTATCTAGGCTGTTTCCATTTATTGGCTACTGTGAAGAGAGCAGCAATGAATACAGACAAGTAAGCACCTCTATAGTAAGATATAAAGTCCTTGTAAATAGCTGGATCTTGAGGTTTTGGATGAACCTGCACACTGGCTTCATCAGCAGCTGTACAAGTTTGTACTCCCACCACCAGTAAATAATTGTCCCCCTTTTCCCACAGCTTCACCAGCAGCTAATGTCTTTGGGGATTTTGTTTCACTTTTGTTTTGGTTTTAATTTTGACCATTCTGACTGGAGTAAGATGAAACCTCAAAGTATTTTTAATTGTACTTCCCTAATAGGTATGATATTAAGCACTTTTTCCAGTGTTTCTCAACTGTTTGTGTCTTATCTTTTGAGAACTCTAGTTCTAAGTAATATTTTTAACCCAGGTTGTTTGTTTCTTTGATGCTTAGTTTTTTGAGTTATCTGTATATTCTAGATACTAACCGTCTGTCAGATGTTGTATTAGTCAGAGTTTTCTAGCAAAACCAAATGATACAATGAATATATATTTATGTAGAATGATATAGAGAATGAATATATTTGGGATTTATTAGACTGGCTTGTAAGTCATGGTTCAACTATTTCAACAGTGGCAGTCTCCCAACAGAAAGTCCAAGAATCCAGTAGTTGTTCAGTCTATAATGCTGTATGTACTAGCTGGTCTTCAGTACACAGCAAAATCCAGAAGTAGGCTCCAATATCAGTGAAGAAATTAACTTGCCAAAGAAAATGAAGGCAAGCAGGCAAAGAGCAAGTACTTCCATCTTCTTCATCCACGCCTTTATATAGGCTGCCACCAGAAGGTGTGGCCCAGAATTATGGTGAATCTCCCACCTCAAATGATCCAGTCAATAAAAATCCCTCACAGGTGTACCCAGCCACTTGGATTTTAGTTAATTCTAGATGTAGTCAAGTTGGCAACTAAGAATAGCCATCACAGATATACAATTAGTAAAGATATTTTTCTCCATTATATAGGACAATTCTTCATTTAAATGATGGTGCCCTTTGCTGTACAGAAGTATTTTAGTTTAACAAGGTCCCATGGTTTCGGTGCTTGGGCTTTCAGAGTCATGGTCAGAAAGTTCATTACTGTACCAGGGAGTTCCAGCATGCCCTATACTTTCTTCTCTGAGTCAGGGTATCAGGTCTTTTTTTATTATTATTATTATTCAAAGTACAGCTTTATTGGCAAAAGGTATGTCTGCAATGATTAATGAATTGAAAAATTGAAAGCTGCCTCCCGTAATCACTTGTACAAATTAATTGTGTTTTGCAGTAGAGCTGAGGACTTTGAGTGCATTCTTGAAAGCCAAGTTTAAACAGAACTGTTAAGTGAGAGTTCATTTTCTCCTCAATATGCCAGTATACAAATCAACAAATCACTCACACAATTTCCCAAACTTCACACCAATACCTCCTGTTACCTGAAATGAACAGAGCCAGAGTCAGAGTGAGCTCTTCTCTCTGCACCACAGCCTCTCCCTTGAAGTGGTTTTTAGTCCTCCATTCTCAACACTCTTTCCATAGGAGGGAATTGTCACTACTTTTCCCACCAGTGTGAACTGTGTGGAAAGATGCTTACATTCCTCCAAAAGTAATATTATTCACTGTCCTGCTTCATCCTGAGGCATACATAAGGATGTGGAACCCAGATATGCCACAGACAACAATCCTTCATAACCACAGCAGGTAGAAACCAAGTCACATTTGTGTCTTGTGTACAGGCTAGAGTTTTGGTCCACAAAGACAGGGAGGTGTCCAATGAAAACCTGACAGGTGGCCCAGATGCCTCAGTGTGTGAGTAATGCCTTGGAGACATGAGGGCCTGAGTTTGCTCCCCCAGATCCCATGTGAAAAGAGATAGGCATTGTGCTGTGTGTTTGTAAACACAATGCTAGGGAAGTGGGGACAGGAGAATACCCAGGGCTCCCTGTCTAGCTAAGCTAGTCTGATAGACAAGTTGTAGGTCTGAGAGACCCTGTCTGCAATATAGATAGATACATAGATAGATAGATAGATAGATAGATAGATAGATAGATAGATAGATAGACAGACAGATATATAGTTAGATATAGATGTTATAGACATAGATACATTTGTATGTATTTGTGATATACATATATATACACATATATACATATATATATGCATATGTGTACACACACACACGCACACACACATAAACTGGGGTCTTTAATCCACTTACTGTTGAATTTTGCGCAGTATGAACGATATAGGCCTAGTTTCATTGTTCTACATAAAGATACCAGTTGGACCAGGATCATTCATTGAAGATGCCGGTGTCTTTTCACCAGTGTGTATTTCTATCAAAAATAGATGTTAATAAGTGTGTAGATACATGTCTGGGTCTTCAATTCCATTCCACTGATGAATGTGTCCATTTTTATGCCAATACTATGCTGACTAAACAGGGTATCTATATCACATCCCTCCCCTAAAGCTTTAGGAGTCTACATAGACAGAAAGCAGTACAGTCTTAAGAATCAGAGGTGGTAAATCACTTCAAAAAAAAGGATGTTCCAAACAGAACAGAGAAGATACAGAAACAATGACAACATGTACAAGACCTACACAAAATCAAGCCAGACAAAATCCCAGCATGAAGGAGGGGAAGTGGACATCACACCTAGCTGATGAACTACTGATATCTGATTGCTATGGGAGAGGGAAAGTCAGTTTCCTTTCATTAGTGACACCTACTATATCAACCTCACTCCAGGACAGGCCCCACACCTAGGAGTAGTCTCCCAAAGCAAACTCAATTTGGTGTTATAGAAAGATAATATGAAACTGGGTAGGTAGGGAAGTGGGAATGATCTGGGAGGAGTTGGAGAAGGAAGGATAAATATAATCAAAATACATTATGTGAAATGTTCAAAGAATAAATGAAAACATTATTTTAAAAATGAAAAGGATCACCGGTTGTCTGCCCCTTTAACTACCAAACACTAATAATCATAGTGATGGCTTCTTCTGGTATTCTGACCTCTGTTTCAGTTTAAGTAAGGGAAGAGACTGTTTTTATAATGTCACACAGACCACAAAACCTTCCAAACCACCAATTAACCCTTAAATTTCTAAACATTAAGGTGTGCCACCCATAATACCAACTTCTATTTCTTATAAACCTTATTCTCCTAAAAGCTAGGACACCAAGCACTGAGGTAGCCTAGGACACTTTCTGTGAAATGAGGATCCTTTGGGCTTCAGCTTCACTGTCAATGTGGAAAATTTAAATTTGTACAAATCTTTCTGCTTCTAAAAGTCTATGAATATATGCAGTTTACAAAAGGATTTTTAATTATCCAAGTACAGATTCATATTAAGGAGGTGTATGAGCACTAAACATTTGGCCATGAGGCTACAAATAATAAAGGGACTTATTAAATATTTTGTAGAAGAGAATCTTTCCCTAATTAAAAGGAGGATTTGTTTCCATCTCTAACAAGAAGGCCTCAGACCACTCTCATTAACTGGCAAAAAATCATAAGCAGTATAAACCCTTAATAAATAGCTCAAACCAAAGTACTGCCCATTATGTGAATTATCATGTTATCCTGGTACTCATCCAAACACTTTCCAAAGGAAGAATCAAAAATCTACATATTTACAGTAGAAATCAATGAATTCAAGTAGTTCTTTCACCTCTACTACTCCAAAACAAGGACGTATTTAGTAAGATATAGGTATATAAAAGTCAGAAATTCAAAAGGAAAAAAAGACTAGAAATGCAGAATATTAAGAGAGAAGACAAAAAAACTTTTAAAAAGAGGAAGAGAACATAAAATGTAGATACAAAAAAGCATCTGATTACAGAGAAAAACAAATGCTGGGATAAAGAAAAAATTAAGAAATTAGACAATGCAGTCTGATGCTGTTTCAAATAAGCATTTGTAAAGTGCATGAGAACTTCTCCATTGATGAGTCCAGGATACAGATGTACTGTGTGGTGAAGATAACAAGAGAGAGGACAAATTAAAGAAGGAACAAACTCAGAAACACATTCATTATTGTCTTTCTTCGATCATCCTTGATTTCAATGTTAACAGAGTCCTAAATCTATTAGTTGCATTCTAAATATAATACATGAGCCAAAAAAGCACCAGTAAAACTTCAAAAACTAATCATATGAAAAATAACTGAAGTGTGGTGGTGCACACCTTTAATCCCAGCACTGAGGAGGCAGAGGCAGGTGGATCTCTATGAGTTCAAGGCCAGCCTGGTCTACAGAGTGAGTCCAGGACAGTCATAGAAACACAGAAAAACCATGTCTTGAAAAACTAAAAAAAAAAAAAAAAAAAAGGAAGGAAGGTAGACAGAGGAGAGGAGAGAAGAAGAGAAGAGAAAACAGAGAAGAAAAAACTGAAGAACAAATACATAAGCTGGAAGTCCATTCCACACACAGACTTTTGCTGTGCCATCAGAGCCACTTCCGGACTCTCCACAAGTGTAAGTGGGCTTGATCCCACACTACAGGAGCCCCGGACCCTCCTTCCTCAAAGGCATTTGCTGCGGACAGGCATCTCCTTTCCCAGAATTCAGCATCAGTGTTCCATGGCACCCTGTTTTTCTGTTATTTTGCCTCTTCCTCTGCACTTAAGTGAGAATTAAGGTAGGAAAATAAAAATATAGAAATAACACAAAAGCACAAATATATACAAGGAAAATAGAAAAGAGACTTAGCATTCTTCCACTTTGGAAGTAACATCAAAACATTCCAAAAGAATAAGCATAGGGGGCATGGAAAAGATAATCAGTCATCCAAATTTTGGAGTAAGAGGACTATGTGACTTTGGTACATAATCAAAGAGGTGCCACTAGTGGGGAAGGAATTCGTGGTCCAGTTCAGCCATCTTCTATTGTAGGACACCTGTTACTCATTCTGGACATGTATGATAATTTCAAGGAATGCAACTCTATGTACCATACACATAAACAGCATGAATATCACAGACAACAGAGTAAAATCAAAGTTATTTACCAGTTAGCTAAGACCTTAGATCACAAGACACTCCAATGCAGTGATCTGGGGGTAGTTCTTGTTTCATTCATTGCACACATTGTCTGAAGACTACCAATCACTCTGAACATTAACCGAATGAGAAAAGAAACAAAGAATTATTAAATGGATATGCAAACAAATGAGTAGCATACCATCTCTATGTCTGGGGTATCTTCCAATTATAAGGTCCCAAAAAAATTAGGATATTTTATCCTTGAATATAAATTACACAATTTTATACACATATGTGGGAAAACAGAAAAGGAAGAAAAACTAGACAAAAAATACCACCAGAACCAGAACTACATATAAAAGGTATTTTACAAGATAAAACTGAACAAAAAAAAAAAACAACCTCTATATAAAGCCATATTATCTCATGTCTAATACTTACTTTAGGTTAGCCTTTACAAGTCACAAAAATATACATTACAAATCACTAAGTCACATATGTTGTTTTAAATCTGAAACTAGAAATTCCTACAAATGACCTTATTGTAAAAGCAACTTTCTCAGTGGACTTATAGGAAAAAGAGGCATTCCTCAGAGACTATTTCATCAGATAAAGTAAATGAGGTCTTAGCTACATGCACTATTGCCTTTTTTAAAAGCCAAATAAAACATTGTGCTTTGTCAGGGTTAGAAAAAAATAAACCAACCGAGGCTTCCATGCTGATACTGTAGTAAAATGAAAGCAAAGTGGCTTTAAGAGTAAATATGGGATATGTATTATTCTAGTGTTAGAGAAAGCTGATAGTCCTGCCAAACATTACATGTGTATCCAATTACACATATTTTTGGTCAGGCTACATAAATTTGGTCCTACCCCCCTCTTTTGACCAAACTGGAATAGTAGTTTTCCTGAAGCAATGGGACCATTTACAGAAGTCCCTTGATATATCCAACCACATTTACTAATTCTTTGCACATGAACCCAGTTACATGGACCACAATACTAGTAGAGGCTTGAAGGGAGAAAATAAGACAGCAATAAGCCCTGGGGCAGTGGGCATCACCTGCAAAGTTATATGATTTAGGAGTCCCATCCTTCAGAGATCCCACAAAATTATACTCTCCTTCCACTAGTCAACTGAACACATGTTAAGAGGTTGCAGAAGTTCTCCAGGCCAGTCTCCATTTGAATGGGTCACTGTTATGCTATCTTCATTCTCACTGAAAGATTCTAGTGTTCACAGATTTCTTCTCAGATTTCATTGAGAAAAAAATGAAATCTTCTATCCTGAGATCAGAATTAAACTTTACCTCCAAGTGTCTTTCCTTTCAGAACTGTAATACAAGCCCAGTGGAAGAAGCAAGCTAGAAACCACTGAGCTTCAAGCATATTAGGATAGAAGTGGTCATATGCTATGGCTCCATAGTGACTCTGCTACTTGGTATTATGACATTAAGAAAATTGCAATCTTCCCCTAGAGGCATTGCAGATGTGACTGCTATGTCACGTGTGCATCAGTAGGTGGCAGAGAGGAGAGAGGCTATATCTACATTCAGTGTTCTGACCTATGAATATCTGAATGAATAGTAGCCTAACATTCCTGGAAAAAGGAAAAAAAAAAAAGCAAGCTGGATACCACTACCACTTTAGCACCATGGGGTAGCCTGATGTGACTAGGCAAGTACCAGGCAAGCACCAGATTGGCTCCCAAGACAGGAAACAAACCAGAAACCAGAAGAACTCTGCCTAACCCTGGATGTGAGGGTTCTGGGTGAACCAGCCCTGAGTGAGTGAGTGTGGGAGACCCAGCCCTGCCTTCTATATGCTATGTGATGGTGTTGGCTAGGGAGAGATCTGCTCCCCTCCATTTTGTCCTCACCACCATTGGCCAACAGAAGATCTTGCCCAGAAGGTGTCACAAGAGAAGAGCTGTCTCTACTCCTCACATGCTGCAGCACTGAGGAGAACAGGCCCTGCACCTTTCTATAGTATACCTTGTTGGGGGAAGGTCTAATATTGTTTCTGATACATTGAATTCAATGCTGAGATCTGGTTACCGCACCTTCTGAGGCATTCTCTTGATTGGTTAATAAAAGTCGCTTATGGCCAATTAGCTGGGCAGAAAGAGTATAGGAAGGCGGGACTTCCTCAGATCAGCAGGAATTCCGCATACCCAGAGACTCTCTCTCCTTTCTGCCAGGAGACACAGAAGGAGACAGACGTCTGGAGAAGTCTGGAAGGTACTCACAGGCACATGTTGGTTTGGGGTTAACTTAGAGTAGCTAATTGAGAGTCTGCCCAGCTAAGGGCTAAGCGTTAAAATATTAAAAGGTCTTGGTGTGTTTAATTATTGGGGAAAAGACTGTGGCAGCTTATAGGCCCTCAGCCCAAGCAGTCCCGGGCTGTTGGATTCCCAGACTCCCCTTGAGCCCAGGCGAATCTCCAGCCAAGCCACCGGTAATTTTACCAGCCTAATATAACAACTTATATTAATTAACAGAGTTTAGGTTATAGGTGGTGTAGGCCACCTTTGGTCCTGGGGCTCTTTCTCCAGGATAAGTTAGGCAACCGGTTAAGGCACTCAGGCCAGGCTGCCTGCTCCTCTGCCAAGCCACCAACTACTCCGCCGGCCTAATATTACAGTTTATATTTACTAATAACTACATTAATTAATTAATTAATTTGCAGTTTTCAATACCTGGTCATGAATATGGGGGTTGCAGATCCAGAACTATGCTTTGAGTTGGTCTACCCCAACATCTACCCCATGGATGAACTGCTGGAGTGCAAGAAGGTCAGTTCCATAACCCAGGACTGCAGGATCTCCATGACACAGGACAATTATGGCATATCTGAGAGGACTTCCAGTGAGGTTCCAGTACTGACAGAGTAGCGGAAACCAGGGGCCTCATACCAGACCAAGGCATCATTATAATGAACATTTGCAAGCAGTATGTGTGGACAAAAGGGAATATTGTGGGACATTCTGAGATACACTGCAGCTTCCAAAATGAGCTGTTATTTTTTTATGCTGGGACAGATTGCAAGGGTGGAGGGTGGGTCTGTGGGGAGGTGAGAGATGGGAGGGAATAGGGTGATGTGAAATTCACACAATTAAAAATTTTCAATTAAAAAAATCTAAAAAAAGAAAACTGCAATCTAAGGAAGCTTCAAACGTGCCCTCAGGCCAGCACCATAATGAAAACCCTAGTATCATAGGACCAAATGCTTTAGGATGGGCTTTGTGCTGAGGCTATATGTAAACACTAGATCTCTTTCATTCTCACAACATTGTTTTTACACCTTCACACACACCCTAAAGGAAAGGGATTTAAAAATTCAAACTGACAAAAGGTTTGAATAATATATACCATACCATACAGCAAATGGTGAAATGATGGCACCAAGATCTGAACCCAAGTAATCCCAAATTCTTTCTTTTTTTTTTTTTTAAAGCAGAGTCTCACTGTGTAGTTTGGGCTGGCCTGAAATTTGTAATTCTCCTGCCTCGGCATCCCAAGTGCTGGGATCACAGGTATGTGCTACCAAACACAACTGTCAAGTTCTTTTCAATCCTCCCCTTGTAATTCTCTCATGCAAACCTCAGCATACTGATCTCCTCACCATTCTACACACAGGGTTAAAAAAAAAAAAAAAAAAAGCAAAGCCTTTCACAGTCCGTGCTAACACTCATGGGTTTGGTTGGATTTTTACTCTCCTTTGAATGCCTCTGAAGTCATCACAAGATAAATCAAGATTTAGTTTCCATATTCCATTCTATGGAAGCCTTCTCTAACATTCCATCAATCCACCAGGACCCTACAGTTACTTTGTTCATTTGTACTCTGTTATACTGCACAGTTATGCTGCAGCACTGTTTTGTGTTTGTGTCCTTGCCTTTTGCTATGGAATTCCCAGGGGATACATAAATAAACTCCTGCTATCCAAATTCACAGGAAATTATCAATCACGTTTGCACAAAAGTAATAAAAAATAAATACACAGATGTAAAGTCCTCTATTTTCATAATGAACAAGCACAAAAGCCTTTTACAAATGCAGTAACCTGATATTTTCTTAAGATTATTTTATGTACACAAATATCTGTCTGCATGTATGTACAACATGTGTGTGCTAAGTACCTAAGACAGACAGAAAAGTATATGAGGAACTGGAGTGAAAGACAGTTCTGAGCAGCCACATGGGTGCCAAGAATTGAACCTTGATCCTCTGCAAAAGCAGAGTGTGCTCTAAATTGCTGAGTCATCTCTCTGGTCCCCAGAGAGTTGATACTTCAAATCAAAAGTTAATAAACTTTTTAAATTGTAGAAGCATCTCTAAGTTATTGTATTGATGTATGTCCACATCGTAAATTTGTAAAATAACCTATCAATAAATAAATAAACTGTCAATCATTCCACTCAACTTACTTTAAACTCTTGTCTATAATGGTGGGCCTAAATGAGTATCTTTACTTTTGATTTTTCTTAAATCCAAATTCAAAACTATTCTCCCATCTTAAAGTAAATAGTTTTGCTCACCAGAAAAGTTATAAGTAAGGTGTGTTTTGTTATTTAGAGTAAGAGAATCCTGTAAAATGCTAGGATTTAAAATGACTTTTTAAATCAAACATATATGCCAGCGATCAATACAAACACACACATGTATATATAAATAAATATACATGTTCATTACAAAGCTTACATAAAATAATGGTTATATAAAGAAAAACTTACAAAATTTAATATAAAACTTATCCTAATATTGTCTAACCTTTGTTAACTGAGTGACTTATTGAGCCAGCATTTGGAAGTTCTGAAGTTTAAGGATAATTACATCACAGGTATTGTCCAAGAGTGCCATCCACTGTTCCTAGGAAGATCTTTCCCAAATACAGTTTATAATGCATAAAATCTGTTATCTTGAGATTTCATTTCTATAATATCTAAATGAAAATAATATATTTGGAGACTCCAGGGAAGACATGAAAAGTGCTACAAATTACAAGAAAACTAGTTTTTTGTTGTTTTGTTGTTGTTGTTTTGTTTTGTTGGTTTTTCGAGGCACGGTTTCTCTGTATAACAGTACTGACTGACTGGGACTCACTTTGTAGACCAGGCTGGCCTTGAACTCACAGAGATTGGCCTGCCTCTAGCTCCTGAGTGCTGGGATTAAAGGCATGTGGCACCACGCCCAGCTTAAGAAAACTAGTTTTTAGTTGAAAGAATAAAAATGTTACAAGTTCAAGATAGCTTTAAGTATTTCTGCTTCCCGGTATTTAATTATTTAGAATGTATCTGATTTCAACAACAACAACAACAACAAACTCATCTATAGGAAGAAAAGTAAAAATAAAAAGCTCTAACTGGGTCAGAAAAGGTTTCTGTACTCCACCTTGTCATGCCTGAAGAGCTCAGGAGATCCTGGTAGACTGAGTACTAGAGGACACAGTAGGGAAACAGGAACTGAGATGAAATTGTTTGGTTATTTATGTGGCATTCACTTACAACTGAACACATTTATCAGGTATGGTGGTTCACACTTGAAAGCCCCAACACAACAGAAGAAGCAGGAGAATCACTACTTTGGATATATCCTGACTCAAAAACTTGAATCATTTCAGTGGAAGACTGAAGAACTGAAAACGAGGATAAAGCCCAAACCATAGATGTGAGCTCAGGAAGCTTTCCTGACTAAATAGCAAAAAGGACAAAGCTTCCAGGAGGGGAGAGAACCACAGGAAATGTTCACGCAGTACATGATTCAACTGCCCAAAACTCTGCAGGAAAATCTCATCAATGTATCCATTCTGAGCAAAGAACCCTGTAAGAAAAGAGATGTGTGCTGAGAAGCGATCAGTTCACCTGAGTCCCCAGCTAGAAAACCACTCCACACTCTGTTCTCCGGAACACGCCAGGCTCACATTCTTTCTAACATACTGACTGCTCTGCATTGGGCTAACAACATGAGTAACCACAGCTCAGCCTCATCTTAGGAGGTGTCAACTTACAGTTACAGGTTTTAGTAGCAATATTTCACAGGCATCTTAAAATGGCTATAAATTTCCCTTAGAAACATCACAACACAGAGCAAATACAGACTGGGTTCTGCTTTAAGCTACCCGTCTAAGAGCAATCAACCTCTCAGGCTACATTGACCAAAAGCCACTCCCTGCAGAAATGGCTGCATACTTTTTAACCACCCTTGAGCTCTGGTCAACATCTCAGGCTTTGCCAATTACAAAATTAAGTTTGTTTTTGAAATTAATGGCAAACTACTGAGCTGGTTAAGCTCAATTGTCACATTTTGGGTATATACCTGTCAGGGTGTCTCCAACAGACAATACACCCACGGGCGGGACATTGTAATACACAAGGAAAGTTACACCCTGAATGAGGTGGAACACAATTGGGGGCCTAGATAAAACAAAATAGGATGAGGAGGTAAACCTGTAGGCATCAGCATGCTCTCTTTCTTTGCACTTCCTGGCTCCCCCATACCCAACAGTGTATCCAGGCAACCTTGGGCTGAAAAGTGCAGAGCCTGTGAACCAAAATAACTCTTCCACTTTTCTAAGTGTTTTAGGTATTTATCAGAGCAGCATAAAAGCCTAACACAAATACTAACCATTCTGGCTAAATAGCAACATAAAAGAAATTGAAATAATACCTCATGGAAAAGTCAAGGTCAGGTTGTTGGCTGAAATACTTTGCAGACAAGGAGAAAGAATTTTACAACACAGAAGCCTACTCAGTTCTTCTTAAAGCATATATACTGATCAACCATGGATTTATTTCCAATCTTTTGTAAAGTAAGTTCTGTGTAAAACAGAGTGAGAATTAACTGCTGACATTACACTGAAATAAAATCCCATATCAAGTTTCAAAGATGCCAGCTGTCAAGTTCACTATGTGCCACAGGCTAGCAGTGAATAGTTAATAGAGAGATACAGGTCCCAGAACCTGCACTGAGAGGCATGAGCCAGGACCTTTAAGGGCCCTGAACTGTCCTTATACCCTACACTGTCTCACCTGGCTCCCGTGAACCTCCCTGCAAGGCTTGACTCCACCATACCAAGTGAGACAAGGGGAGGGTCTCACTGTGGTTTCAACAACACCTGGACAGTGTCAGCTTGGACAGTCTCATTGCTAAGCTTTCTCAGGGACTGCTTTTCACTGTAACCTGACAGCTGAAATGAGAGAAGAAAGAGAACAGGGGAGGAGGAAAGGGGGAAAGAAGGGAGAAGAGAAAAAAAAGAAGCAGAAGGGAAGGAGAAAAAGAAGAAAGACACAGGGAGAGCTAGGAGGGAGGACACATGAAATAATTAGCACAGGGCGAACTTCAGCCATTAGTGCTCAACTTATTGTTAAAAAAGGACAATGTTCAACAACTCAGAAGCAAAAAGAGCAGGACAAAGACTCAACAAAACCAAGAGTTGGTTCTTTGAGAAAATCAAGAAAATAGACAAACACTTAGCCAAACTGACTAGAAGACATAGAGAAAATGCCCAAATCAGCAAAATCAGAAATGAAAATGGAGAAATAACAACAGACATCAAAAGATAACCAGAGAATCTTTAGGTCTTACTTCAAAGATCTGTACTCCACAAAATTTAAAAACCTAAGTGAAATGGACAATTTTTTTTTATAGATTCCACCTACCAAAGTCAAATTAAGAGCAAGTAAACAAATTAAACAGTCCTATAACCGGTAAGGAAATACAAACAGTCATTAAAAGTCTCCCAACCAAAAAAAGCCCAGGGCTAGATGGTTTCAGCACAGAATTCTATCAGACCTTCAAAGAAGAGCGAATACCAATACTCTTCAAACTCTTCCACAAAATAGAAACAGAAGGAACACTGCCAAACTCATTCTATGAAGCCACAGTCACCCTGATTCCTAAACCACACAAAGACCCAACAAAGAAAGAGAACTTCAGACCAATTTCCCTCAAGAACATACATGCAAAAATACTTAATAAAATACTGGCAAACCGAATCCAAGAACACATCAAAAGTATCATACACCATGATCAAGTAGGCTTCATCCCAGGAATGCAGGAGTGGTTCAATATACAAAAATCCATCGACATAATCCACCATATAAACAAGCTGAAAGAAAAAAACCACATGATCATCTCGCTAAATGCTGAAAAAGCATTTGACAAAAATCCAGCACCCCTTCATGCTAAAAGTCCTGGAGAGAGCTGGCATACAAGGACCATATCTAGAAATAATAAAAGCGATATATAGCAAGCCAGTAGCCAACATCAAATTAAATGGAGAGAAACTTTAAGCATTTCCTCTAAAAACAAGGACAAGGCAAGGATGCCCACTCTCTCAATATCTCTTCAACATAGTACTTGAAGTTCTAGCTGGAGCAATAAGACAACTAAAGGAGATCAAGGGGATACAAATTGAGAGATGTCAAATTATTCCTATTTGCAGATGATATCATAGTATACATAAGTGACCCCAAATATCCCACCAGAGAACTACTACTACAACTAATGAATAACCTTCAGCAAGGTGGCTGGATACAAAATTAACACACACACAAAAAAAAAATGGAAGCCCTTCTTTATACAAAGAATAAATGGGCTGAGAAAGAAATTAGCAAAATAATACCCTTCACAATAGCCACAAACAATATAAAATATCTGGGGTAACTCTAACCAAGCAACTGAAAGACCTGTATGACAAGAACTTCAAATACTTGAAGAAAGAAATTGAAGAGGTCATCAGAAGATAGAAAGATCTCCCATGCTCATGGATAGGTAGGATCAACATAAAAAAATGGCCATCCTATCAAAAGCAATATACAGATTCAATGCAATTACTATCAAAATACCAACACAACTCTTTACAGACCTGGAAAAAAACAATTTTCAACTTCATATGGAATAACAAAATCCAAGAATAGCTAAATCAATCCAGTACAATAAAAAAACATCTGGAGGTATCACCATCCCAGATTTCAAGCTATACTACAGAGAAATAGTAATAGAAACAGCATGGTACTGGTATACAAACAGATTAGTGGATCAATGGAATCGAATTGAAGACCCAGAAATGAACCCACACACCTAAGATCCCGTAAGTTTTGACAAAGAAGCCAAAACCATTCAATAGAAGAAGGACAGCATCTTCAACAAATGATGCTGGTCTACTGGATGTCCACAAGTAAAACAATGCAAATTGACCCATTCTTATCACCTTGTACAAAACTTAAGTCCAAGTGGATCAAAGACCTTAACATAAAGCTCGACACACTAAATCTAATAGAAGAGAAAGTGGAGAAAAGTCTCGAAATCATTGGCAGAGGTGACTACTTCCTGAACAGAATATCAACAGCTTGGGCACTAAGACCAGCAATCAATAAATGGGACCTCCTGAAACTGAAAAGTTCCTGTATGGCAAAGGACACTGTCATTCGAACAAAATGGCAACCTACAGATTGGGAAAAAAATCTTTACCAACCCCACATCTGACAGAGGGCAAATAACCATAATTTATAAAGAACTCAAGAAATTAAATGCCAAGAAACCAAATAATCCAATCAAAAAATGGGGAACAGAGCTAAACCAAAAATTCACAAAGGAGGAATCCCTAATGGCGGAAAGACATTTGAAGAAATGGTCAACATCCTTAATCATCATAGAAATGCAACTCAATACCACTCTGAGATTCCATCTCACACCTAACAGAATGGCTAAAATCAAAAACTCAAATGATACCATATGCTGGTGAGGTTATGGAGAAAGGGGAAGATTCTTCCATTGCTGGTGTCAGTGAAAATTTGTACAACCACTATGGAAATCAATCTGGTGATATCTTAGGAAATTTGGAATAGCTCTACCTCAAGACCCAGCCATACCATTTCTGGGATATATCCAAAAGATTCCTCACCAAACCACAAGGACATCTCCTCATCTATGTTCATAGCAGCCTTATTTGTAATAACTAGAAACTGGAAACAATCCAGATGTCCCTCAACTGACAAATGGATTTAAAAAAACTGTAGTATATTTATTTACACAATGGAATACTACTTAGCTATCAGAAACAAGGAAATCATACAATTTGCAGGCAAATGAATGGAACTCCAAAAGCTCATCCTGAATGAGCTAACCCAAACTCAGAATAGATGCACATGGCATCTATTCATTTATAATTGGATAACTATCCTACAACCAACACACCAAAAGGAACAGGAAAATAGACTTTGTTACCTGTTAGTGGGATACTTTGCCCTAGTGGTGCTGTCATGTAGGCCCCCACTGCAAGAGAAAGCTCTTAGCCCTCATATGACTGCTGAACTTGGGGGGGGGTTGCTGACATGAAGGGACACCCCACTCTGGAAGAACAGTAGGATAAGAGGGAGAGGATGGGAGGGTGAGACCAGGAGGGGTAGAAAGAGAGCTCTGTGATGGAGATGTAACTTGGAGTAATAAATAAGCACATAAACAAACAAACAAATAAATAAATAAATGGCAATATTTAGTGCTATATTTATATATGTTACAATAATAATTTAAAAATAAGCAGCCATGAATTTGAGAGGGGTTGGGTTACAAGCGGAGCTGAAAATATAGCGAGAGAGGTGGACATAATTCAACATCTATCTATCCATGTCACTTACATTGTCTAATAACTCTGAAATTGCTGAGTACCTTTTGTCAATTATTTGGTCTTGAGACAATGCCTCTTTGGATATAGGTAGCAAGATCTTCAAAGACTTGTCTCAGAGCATAGCACAGAGGCTGAAGAACTTAAAGCAATCAGATTCGGAGTAGGCCTGATTCATTTAATGAGAATATGTAAACAATATTCTAGCATGAAATAATAAAAATAAATGAGTATTTTTGGTTCTTGACATCATTCTAGATATAAAGTAAGAAAGGAAATCATTTGAGTATACTAAAACATACAGCTGTCTTGGTTTGCTCTCCATTGCTATGATAAAGCATTCAAAAGCAACTTGAAGTACAAACTGTTTTTATCTGGTTGACACTTCCATGTCGTAGTCTATCATCTCAGGAATCTGGCGGCAGGAACTGATTCATAGGCCATGAAGAAGCCATGTTTATAGATTCCTCTCCATAGAAATGTCAGCTCACTTTCTTATATAATCCAAGAGCACATGCCCAGAAATAGCACTGCCCACAATGGACTGGGCCCTGCCACATCAACCAATAATCAAGAACATGACCCACAGGCTTGCCTACAGGTCACTATTTCCTCTTCTCAAGCGAGTCTATCTCGTGACAAACTGACAAATATCTAACAAGCACATACTCCTTTCCAAAGTTGTAAAACGAACCAACCTAGTGTAAGTCTAAGTATGACACTGCTATAAAAAGCCTCTGGAACTTTGAGTCTAAAGATGTTTGGAGGTAAGGTCTCATTTTGCAGACCAGGCTGTCCTCAAACACACTCATCCTAACTCAACTCAGCGCCAAAAGTGTTGTGATTATGTGCATGACCCACCATGATAAGTAGCTCTTTTCTTTTCCCCACTCTTACATTATTTGGGATTTTTTTAAAATACTTTATTTTTTTTTCTTCAAGTTACATCTCAGTAACAAACCCCTCCCTATTCCCCCTTCCTAACCCACCCTTCCACCCTCTTCCCCCCAGAAGTTTCCCCTTTCAGTCCAACAGATGGTTCCTTCTCTTATAACAGTAAGTATTATACAAAACAACAGATATAAATATGCCACATTTATGAGAGTTAAATGGCCCAGTATACCTTCCCAATGTTCAGTTTATACATATTTGGCCCCTGACTTTAACATTCTACTATCTAACCATCTCCATAAGTTTAAAGGTCTATATCTGACTCAACATTCATACTAACTTGCAACACACTTTTAAGAGTATCTTCTTAGATCTATAACACCCTCTTGATTCCTAAACAACTCAAAATTTAACTATGAGACTCTAGCTGTCTATTCTTCAACCACCTCAGAGACCTGAGAGGGATAAATATATTTGCTTATATAGGAAGTGCAGGGCCTGCAGCTTCCAAAACTAAGAAAGGACATACCAATGACTGCCTGGACAGTTCCCATTTTCTCTCCATACATTCCTGCATCAGTCTTCAGCCTTTGGGTCCTGTTTCTCTGACAGACAT
Organism: Lophiomys imhausi; assembly: GCA_907164525.1. Lineage (NCBI taxonomy): Eukaryota > Metazoa > Chordata > Mammalia > Rodentia > Muridae > Lophiomys > Lophiomys imhausi. The sequence goes on along the minus strand of CAJQZJ010022528.1, from coordinate 404 downwards.
TTGTTGTAGAGCAGGGATTATTATCATAATCCCTGTTCTTGTGGAGTCTTTACTCTTCAAATTTTCATATTTTAGTCACATTTTTATTCCTCACAGGTTAACTGCTCAATAAATCCACATGGAATTAGTGAATTCAGTGGCAAGATGGATTTGCACTTGGTTATAACAGGTTTTTAAACTGAGCCCTGCTGAGGCTTGGGTTGTTGTTAAGGGGTATAAGAAGGCAGCGAGGCAGGTAGAGCTGAAAGTGAGTCTGCTCAGGTATAGTGACTGCTGGTGGTGTAAGATAGTTAATGACCTAAGAAATTGCATGCAGAGGGGGAGTATTTGGATGCTTTTGTAGGGTTTTGCTGTGCCCTCTCTCTCTCTCTCTCTCTGTCTTTCTCTCTCTCTCTCTCTCTTGG
>CAJQZJ010022525.1:0-14795 GCA_907164525.1 Lophiomys imhausi | reverse complement strand
AACTCCACCCCAGGGGCACCCCCTGAGAATGGTCCTTAACTGTGCTTCCTTTCAGAAAAATGCATCCAGTCACCTTGCTCCTCCTGTTCACTCTCTGGATTTACCTGCCTGTGAGTACCACCCCCCAACGCTCCCCATACCAGATTTATAATTTTACTTGGGTCATAATCAACCAAGCGGGAGACATTGTTAATTCCAGCTCCTCGCTTGGAGCCCAGCCTTCATGGCCCCCTCTAGAGGTAGACCTTTGCACCCTCGCCCTGGGAGCCAGTGCCAATTGGGGAACCCCCTCTCATTTTTGGCCCCAGGATAAGCCAGTTAATACTACAGACCCCAATTATGATGGCCACCTAGCCAGCTGTAATTCTCATATTAAAAGAGCCTCTTTGGCCGACGATGCGTCTGGCCTTTATGTATGCCCTAGCCCCATTCACAGAGATCGTTCCCAGAACTACAGATGCGGCTATCTTTCTGACTTTTACTGTGCATCCTGGGGCTGTGAGACCACGGGGGATACATATTAAAAGCCCACCTCCTCCTGGGATTATATTACCCTATGGAGAAAATTTCTTCCTAAGTATTTACAAAATAAATTAAGTACAACCACCCCCGACCCTATAAAATCCCAATGTGGAAATAAGTGATGTTCCCCCTTCCTCATTTCCTTTACTGAGAAGGGGAAGACAAAGGATTGGACCACCAAAGGATTCACATGGGGCTTGCGTCTGAGAGAGTGCACTAGTTGGTCACTTGGCTGCTCAGACCCAGGACTCACCTTTACAATAAAGCTTCTTAAAATCATCCCCAATAAAAATATTGCTGCTGTAGGTCCCAATCCTGTTTTACAACAACCTTCAAAGCCTCTCAATCCAGCCCCCAAAGCCTCCAAACCCACGGTCGCCACCCCTGGCGCCTTGCCCTCATCCTCTCCCTTGATACCTTTGACTACCATGTTTCAGCCCACTGTTCCTAAGGGCCCTCTTAGTTCTGCTGACCTCATTGTTTCCTTTGTAAATGCTTCTCTTGAAGCTATCCACAACACCAGCAATCCTAATTATCAAGAATGCTGGATTTTCTTTTCACCTACTCCTCCCTTCTACGAGGGAATAGCTATCCTCTCCCCTCCCACCTTTACCAATGATAGTAACAGACTCCTTGGGAGTTCTTCACCTGAAGGAGGTCTTACCCTTAGCTCCATTTCAGGAATAGGCCTCTGCCTCCTAGGACCCTCCATGCTCCCCCCTAGGGACTTGATTCTGGTGTGCAACCAGACACTGATCCTTAATGGCACCTTTCAATTCACCCTGGCACCCAACGGTACATATTTCGCCTGTGCCTCTGGCTTGACCCCTCATATACACATTCCTACCTTTTTATCTTCCAGAGATTACTGTGTAGTTGTTACCATTCTCCCACATTTTCTCATTCATGACCCAGAATCCTTCCTCACCTTCATAGATCGAGGACCCTCTCTGAGAACTAAGAGAGAACCCCTGACTGCCCTCACCTTGTCTGTTGTACTAGGAATCAGTTTTATCGGAGCAGACACAGGTATCTCTTCCTTGGTGACTTCCAATAATCACTATGCTCATCTCCAATCCCTCATTGACAAAGACTTAAATAATTTGAGGGAAGGAATACAAGACCTTAAGGATTCTGTGGCTTCTCTTTCTGAGGTAGTGTTACAGAACAGGAGAGGACTTGACCTTGTCTTCCTTAAGGAAGGGGGTCTCTGCGTGGCTCTCAGAGAAGAATGTTGCTTTTACTCCGATAAGACAGGCCTTGTTCAAAATAGTCTGGATAAAGTCAAAAAGAGTTTAGAAGAAAGAAAAAGAGCCAGAGAACAACAAGAGTCATGGTATCAAAATTGGTTCTCTACCTCTCCTTGGCTTACCACCCTGTTGCCTAGTTTACTAGGACCCCTTGTTGGCATTTTCTTGCTTCTCTCGTTTGGCCCTTGGGCTTTTAACCATCTCACAAGTTTTGTTAAGAACCAGGTTGATTCTGCCATCAAGAAGCCGGTCGAAATTCATTACCATCAACTAAAGACTAAAGAAGATCCTGAAGTGTTTCTGCCAGAGACTGGCACAGCTGCCAGCCCCCCTGCCTCCCCCTATGGCCAACCCTTAGACTTCCACACCCTCAAGAAGGATTCATGGTATGTCTGGCTCTGCCCTCGCTTCTCTCGCTAGGGAGCCTGGCCTCTTGATCACCCCAACAAAAAATTGGCCTTTTTCCTAAACTAAAACTTGCCTTTGATATGGCCCTCTATATCGGGAAGTCTTCCTTTATGACAATATTACACCCCAGCTGACAAACGGCTGATAACCTGGGCATTCACAAAGGGATTAGGACGGCTGTGAGTTAGCCCAATGACGGGATTATTGTAGCACTTTCTAGGGGCCCACCCAATGCACCCGAAAAGGAGTGCGTGGTGCTGGGAGTGGGTGCAGCCTACATAGCCTAAGACAGGGCCCTCACCCTCCTCTCACCCACCTCAGGGTCCCTTAACGTTGCCTATCATCAACAGCCTAAAGCCTTTGACCATCGGCGTGACTTGCCTCACACCAATGTCTTGGGGTTGTGAACTTGTCTGAGACCTCCCACGATTAGACCTCCAAAATTCTAAATTCACGCAGTCGGGATTGATCACAAGAAGCCCTCTCCATCTAAACAGAGAAGGGGGAGATGTCAGAAGCCAAGACCATCGCCTCTCACCCTCACCCCTTACCTTTCCCCACCTACACAATGTCCCCTGCAGCTTCATATTGCCTGGCAACCGCAAAGTTCCAGGTTGGCAGTTACAGATTGATTCAAAGCAGTGTACCATGTCTTCTGAAGAAAAATGGGTTGGCAGTTACAGATTGATTCAAAGCAGTGTACCGTGTCTTCTGAGAAAAATGGGTAGATCATACAATGTCCAGGGCACAGGCCAAGAAGATTCTGTATTTTCCCACCACCTGGCCCCCCTCACCTCCTCCCCTTGTAAAGCATATTATAAAAAGGCACTTTGCGCTCAAATACATGGCTCTTGACAAGCAATTGCTTCCTTGAGTCCTTTCCCTCTCTCACCCGTTCTTTTTTCAGGTTGTGTTCCTCCTCGCCCCCACGAATTACTAGGACCCGCGGGTCAGGTCGCTTTTCAAAACTTTTTTTAACACTTTTTGTATGTGTGGTCAAAGTCCTCCTGACTGTTCTTAATTGTTTCTTTCTTCATCCTTTGTATACATGTATAAAATGTGAATGAGAATGGATGTGATATGGAGTGCATGGAGGAGATCAATGGACAGTTTCAGGTACTTGTCTTCAAATTTAGCCTTATTTGAGGCAGGAACTCTTATGTGCTTCCACTGTAAAATTCTGGAGATCTCTCTGTGTCTGCTTCCTGCAATTGAGTACAAGAGTTGGATTTACAGATGATGGAAGTGCTTCATTGTCTACATGTGAGTTCTAAGGACCCAGATTTGGGGATTAAGCTTGAGGAAAAAGCATTTTACTCATTAGCAATCTCTGAAGCCAGCCTTTTCCTTTTAAAGTGTTATTCATTTATTGTTGTTTTTGAACAGATTTGTTTACTTTTTTTTTGGCAGGGGGATTGCATTATATAGACCTCTTTATATAGATCAAACTGCCCTAGAAGTCAATGCAGGGCCCAGAATTTCCTTTTATTTAGGACATTCACATTTCTTCCTCCTAAATGCAGTGATTAGACATGGATCACCACACCCAGCTCCTTTCTAGTTGCTCTAACTGTAAAGTGATAGACACAGTCCCTGAAGGTTTACTTACTGCACCATTGTCGCCATTGCAATCTGCTTTATAGCATCTGACTCAGCATAAATTTACATTGTGTACCATCTGAGTTTATACTTCTAGATTTTGATGTAAAATTATGCTGTTTTAATAATTTTCTATTGCTGACAGTAAGTTAACACAAACTCAGTGATATGAAAACCACCTACACTGAAAAGTCAGACAAGGTATGGATTGATCTTCTCTGGCAGGTCTCATAACTGAGTCAGAAAATGGACTCCCAAATTAGTTGGAGACAAGGAGTCACAAGTGGAAAATCTCTCTGTTACCATAACTTGGACACAAAACTAGAAAGATTCCATGGCAGGGTCATTCCTAGAGAAGACCTCAAACACAAGACTGCCTTCCTGACCAGTTATAGACCAAAGAGGGTCTCTGTACTTAATGGGAGGTTCTTAAATGCTATTGTCTTTTTATCCAAATTTATAGGACTATTGGATTTTCTTTCTTTATTCTCTGTTTAGACAAATTTATAGATTTTCAATCTGAGGAGATGGACAGCTATGATGACAAACAATTTCTGCACCAACTAAGGGGAGGCATAGGATTCCAAAAGACAAGCCCTTCACCACATATTATTACCCCTGCTCCCTAAACTAATATTCTACTTGTGGTGGTTTGAGAAAAACTTGGCTTCAGAGGGTCATAGGGAGTGTTTTTTTATGAATGGATTAAGGTATATGGTCTTACACGTCTTTGATCCCAACACTTGGCAAGTAGAGGAAGGCACATAGGATTTACAATGATTTAAGTTTGAAAGTTGCTTCCAATAGGTGTGCTGAAATTCAAAGTGAATTGTCCTTTGTGATCTCAAAATATATAGACTTGAAGACATGTTTAGTTCCAAAATATCAAAAGAAGTTTTTTCAATCTCAATTGAAAGATAATACTTGATATTGTCAAAAAACCCTATTTGCACTAGGAAACATATTACCTGTGAAAAAAGTAGCACCCAGAGTGAGGATTAGAGCAGGATTCTGTTTTTTCTTTGCAGGAGATTAAAACCATCCATCTAAGGAGTCCAGGGACAACTGGACAACTGAAAGTTCTGAAGAAAAGGACCCAGACACCAAAGACAAGTATTCCAGATGATCCAGCCTCACAGACTGCCTCAATAGCTGTTTCCTCAAAAATCTATAACCAGAACAAGTTCAAAACAGACAGCACATGCTGACAAGGTTGTGAAGAAAGGGGAACACTCCTCCATTGCTGGCAGGAGTGCAAACTTGTACAATCACTATGGAAATCAGTCTGGTATATCTTCAAAAACTTGGAATAGCCCTATCTCAAGACTCACCCATACCACCTCTGACTATCTACCAAACGATTTTTCACCAAACCACAAGGACATATCCTCATCTATGTTCATAGCAGCCTTATTTGTAATAGCTAGAAACTGGAAACAATCCAGATGTCCCTCAACTGATGAATGGATTAAAAAATTATTGTACATTTACACAATGTAATACTACTCAGCTATCAGAAATGGGGAAATCATGCATTTCGCAGCAAAATGGATGATAGTAGAAAAGCTCATTCTGAATGAGCTAACCCAGACTCAGCAAGATGCACATGGCATCTACTCCCTTATAATTGGATTTTAGCCATATATTACAGGATAACTATCCTACAACCAACACACCAAAAGTACCAGGAACATAGACTTTGTTACCTACTAATGGTACAATTTGCCCATATAGGCCCCAGAGCAAGAAGAAGCTCATAGCCCTCATATGACTGTTGAACTGAGAGGGGCTGATATGTAGGAACACTACACATCAGAGGAGTGTAATGGGTAGGAGGGAGGAGAAGAAGGTGGGAGGGTGGAACTGGGAGGGGTGGAAAGAAGACACTATGATGGTGATGTAACTTGAAGTAACAAATAAACATTAGAAAACAAACAAACAACAATAACAACAACAAAAAACAGCTAACTAAGATTGTTCAGCCACAAGAACTGTTTTAGCCAAGACTTCAGTAAAGCCCTGAACTCTCCCACCGAAAATTCAGTTTCTGACTACAAACTTCTTACAACATTTAAATAACTGAGCACAAAAATACTGGACATCAAATGTTACTATTAAATAGCTTAACTATTTTTCCATTCTTATTTGGGCCCCCAAACAGGTTTCCTACATCCTAAATCAGCAGGAAGCAATTTTAAGAGAGCAAGGTCCTATTCCCTGAAGGTGGGGAGGGTGATTTTTCTTTTTTTTTGGTCATTTGATGGGTTATAGATGTTTGTTGTTATTTAGGGAGATTGGTTACAAGTTGTTAAATGGTCTTATTAAGCAATATTTAGGAGGTTAGACCCAGGGTTTCTCTCTTTTTCTTTTTTCTATCCTTCTTTCTCTCCTACATAGGTGGGAAAATATTTGAAAAGAAAAAATATCATAGAAATTATATAGAAATGATAAAGAAAAATGGATAGATTATTGAATATGCTCTTATATTTTTGTATATTGATAAAAATTAACATTATATTTGGCTACATTGGTTTAGATCTTTGCATATTTATAGAAAATTAAGGTTAACTGTTTTTACGGTATTATACCTATGTAATGATTAAAAATGCAATGTGCTTTTTGGCCTTTTGATAGCAACTGTCACAGACTGTTTTAAGATAATTAAGAAATGCAAACTAACCGTCTTTCAAACTTGTCATTTTGTTAGGTACTAGAGTAGTGTATCACAGATGTTTTCTAAGCTAATCAGACATCAAGTTTCTAAGAGACAAGCAACATTGCCTTATCCAAATATACGGACATATAAAGGTGATCTTCAAAAACCTCAAGGGATCTGTAGAAAATGGCATTCAAAGATGTTTTCTTTTTTGTATGTTTATTACTTCAGTTTACATCACCATCATAGTACCCTCTTTCCACACCTCCCAGTCCTGCCCTGCCACCCTCTACCCCCTACCTCTTCCAACCCACTCCTCTGGAGTGGAGTGTCCCTACTTATTAGTCTTCCATCCCAGTTCAGCAGTCATATGAGGGCCAAGAGCCTCCTCATACACTGGGGGCCTACAAGGCAGCACCACTAGGGCAAAGTGTCTCATGGACAGATAAAAAAGTCTATGTTCCTGTCCCCTTTGGTGCAATGGCTGTAGCATAGTTATGCTGTACTATATGGCTAAAATATGATTATAAGTGAATAGATGCCATAGATGCCATGTGCATTCTTCTGAGCCTAGGCTAGCTCATTCAAGATGAGCTTCTCAGGTTCCATCCATTTGGCTGCAAATTGAATGATTTTGTTGTTTCTGATGACTGAGTAGTATTCCATTGTGTAAATGTACCACAGTTGGTTTTTTTTTTTTAATCCATTCCTCAGTTGAGGGACATCTGGATAGTTTGTTCCTGTTGAGGGACAGTTTCTAGCTGTTACAAATAAGGCTGCTATGAACATAGATGAGGAAATGTCCTTGTTGTTTGGTGAGAAATCTTTTGGATGTATACCCAGAAGTGGTATGGCTGGGTCTTGAGGTAGAGCTTTTTCAGTAAGATATCTTCAGACTGATTTCCACAGTGGTTGTACATGTTTGCACTCCTACTAGCAATGGAGGAGTGATCCCCTTTCTCCACCATCTCACCACCATGTGCTGTCCTTTGAGTTTTTGATCTTAGTCATTTTGACATCCGTGAGATGGAATCTCAGAATTGTCTTGAGTTGCATTTCTCTGATGAGCCTTCTGCTCCTCTTGGGAGTGTTTGCTTCTTTTTTTTTTCCCAGTTCGTCCAGTTCAGCTGTTAATTCACCAATATGATCTATTACTATTTTCTTTTTTTTTTTTTTTTGGTTTTTCGAGACAGGGTTTCTCTGAATATCTCTGGCTGTCCTGGACTCGCTTTGTAGACCAGGCTGGCCTCGAACTCACAAAGATCCGCCTGCCTCTGCCTCCCAAGTGCTGGGATTAAAGGCTTGCGCCACCACCACCCGGCACTATTTTCTTTTTTGAAGGCACTTACTGCTATGAGCTTTCCTCATAGCACTCCTTTCAATGTGTCCCATAGGTTTGGCAATGTTGTACCTTCATTGTCATTGGATTTTAAGAAGTCTTTGATTTTCTTTTTTATTTCTTCCCTGATCCAGTGGTCATTCAGTAGAGAGTTGTTCAATTTCCATGAATGTGTAGGTCTTCTGTTATTTCTGTTGTTGTTGAAGTCCAGCTTTATTCCATGGTGGTCTGATAAGATGCATGGGATTATTTCAACTTTCTTGTATCTGTTGAGGCTTGCTTTGTGTCCAAGTATATGGTCAATTTTGGAGGAGGTTCCATGTGGGAATCAATGTAAGTTTTAAGCTTTAGAAGAGTTTCTTTTACAAATGTAGGTGCCCTTGTATTTGGGGCATAGATATTCAGTATTGAGATGTGTCTTGATGAATTTTTCCTTGATGAGTATATAGTGTCCTTCCCTATCTTTTTTGATTAACTTCAGTTGAAAGTCTATTTGAGATTAGCATGGCTACTCCAGCTTGCTTCCTGGGCCCATTTGCTTGGAAAACCTTTCCCTATCCTTTTACTCTGAGGTAGCCTCTATCTTTGTTAGAGAGATGTGTTTCTTATGTGCAGCAAAATGTTGGGTCTTGTTTGTGGATCCATTCTGTGACCCTGTGTCTTTTTACTGGGGAGTTGAGTCAATTGATGTTGGTGAATATTAATGACCAAGGTTGTTATTTCCTGTTATTTTTATGTAGGTGGTGGCTGTGTGTTTCTTTTGGTTTAGCAGCAGTGGAGTTTTTTGCTTTCTTTGTTTTCTTGGGTGTAGTTATATTCACTGGGTTGTAATTTTCCTTCTAGGATCTTCAGTAGGGCTAGATTTGTGGGTAGATACTGTTTAAATTTGATTTTGTCATGGAATATCTTATTTTCTCCATCTATGTTGATAGAAAGTTTTGTTGGATATAGTAGTCTAGCTGGACATCTATGATCTCTTAGGGTTTGTAGGAGGTCTGCCCAGGCCCTTCTGGCTTTTAACGATTCTGAGGAGAAATCAGGGGTAATTTTGATGGGTCTGCCATTATATGTTACTTGACATTTTTCTCTTACAGCTTTAAATATTCTTTCTTTATTCTGTACATTTGGAGTTTCAGTTATTATGTGACACAAAGAATTTCTTTTCTGGTCTATTCTGTTTGGTGTTCTGTATGCCTCTTGGAATTTTTTTTTAAATACTTTATTTTTTTTTTCTTCAAGTTACATCTCAGTAACAAACCCCTCCCTATTCCCCCTTCCTATCCCGCCCTTCCACCCTCTTCCCCCAGAAGTTTCCCCTTTCAGTCCAACAGATGGTTCCTTCTCTTATAACAGTAAGTATTATACAAAACAATAATATAAATATGCCACATTTATGAGAGTTAAATGGCCCAGTATACCTTCCCAATATCCAGTTTATACATATTTGGCCCCTGACTTTAACATTCTACTATCTAACCAACTCCATGAGTTTAAAGGTCTATATGTGACTCAACATTCATACTAACTTGCAACACACTTTTAAGAGTATCTTCTTAGATATATAACACCCTCTTGATTCCTAAACAATTCAAAATTTAACTATGAGACTCTAGCTGTCTATTCTTCAACCACCTCAGAGACCTGAGAGGGATAAATATATTTGCTTATATAGGAAGTGCAGGGCCTGCAGCTTCCAAAACTAAGAAAGGACATACCAATGACTGCCTGGACAGTTCCCATTTTCTCTCCATACATTCCAGCATCAGTCTTCAGCCTTTGGGTCCTGTTTCTCTGACAGACATTTGTTGTAGAGCAGGGATTATGAAGGACTTACCTACCCTGCCTTGGCAGAGTTAGGCTGTCGACTTCCCTGCTACCAAGTTTTGTCCTTTTTGGACAGCAGTCTGTCTGCAGTTGGTGCAAGGGGTTTTTTCATGCCAAGAAAAAGGCTTGCCCCTAAATCAACCATCTTACAGTGGAGGTTCTTCGATGCTTATCTTCTACTTGGAGTAGAATAGGGGGTGCTGTCAGGCGCTGATATGTCTCGATATCAAAAAAAATCTTGATTTAAGATAACATCTTTGAATGCCATATTCTGCAGATCTCTTGGGGTTTTTGAAGATGCCCTATCCATCTCTTGTATTTAGATAAGCAAATGTTGCTTGTCTCTTAGCAACTTGATTACTGGGTGGTTTAGAGAATATCTGTGATAGACTGTCATAGTAGCTAACAAAGTGACATGTTTGCATGACTAGGAGTTTGTTTTAACTATCCTAGACCATTTTAGACGGTTGGTATCAAGAGGTCAGAGCTTCACATTTTATTTTTAAGTATCTCTAGGTATGATATCATTAGGAAGCATTACCTTTAAATTTGTATCAATATACAAAGATCTATTCAATTGTGGTTAAATATACTCTTAATTATGTATCAATATACCAAGATCAATGCCTATGTAGCCCAATATAATCTTAATATTATGTCCATATGCAAGGGTCAATACCACTGTGGCCAACTATAATCTTAATTTTGTATCAATATACAAAGATCAATACCGATGTAACCCAATACAATCTTATTTTGCACAATAAACAATGGTCAATACCACTTTAGCCAAATAAACTACTAATTTTGTATCAATATACAAAGGTATAAGGGCATATTCAATAATCTGCCCCTTCTTCTTGGACTTTCCTGTGCTATGTCTACATCTCATTTTTCTCAGGCCCATGCACTCCTACATAGGAGAGGAAGAAGGATACAGAAAAGGAAAAGTAGGAATTCCCTGGGGCTAACCTCCAAAACCCATTAAGACAGGACCATTTATCAGCTTGTAGTCTCTTCCGCTACATATCAGAGTTTTCAGTTATCCTTCAAATAACCTAAAAGAAGGGCGGAGAAACACCTTCCCCATCCACTGGGCATGGGACGTCGCTCTCTTAAAGTGACTTCCTGCTGATTTGGGTCGTAGTAGACCTGTTTGGGGCCCGAACCCAAATGGGAAAAATGTTTAAAAATGTTAGTACAATCCTTTTATGTTCAGTCCTTCTGTTCTCAGCTCTTTAGATGACCTAAGGGTTTTGTAGGAAGAAGCTGATCTTGCAGGCTTCACTGAGGTTCCTGCCGGGGCATTGTGTAGAGCTGAGCGGTCCCAGTGACATTGGATTACTGTTGTGGTTGCAGGCTCCCGAAAGAGACAGCTATTGAGGAAGTCTGCCAGGCAGAATCAACTGGGTCACTCATCCTCCTTGGTGCCTGATTCTGCTCTCTGCTGAGGATTCCGCTGTCCAGCCATCCCCGGGCTCCCCTAATGGACGCTTCGATTCTCCTGGAACGATAAGAACAGAGCCCTTCCCCAATCCCAACCCTAGGACAATTGCCCTATTTTTTTTTTGGGGGGGATGGGGAGGCTAGGTAGTACTTTTCCTGAAGCAAATTTGGCCTTCTGACAACATACAAAGCGTTATCTTTCAATCCGGGTTAAAGAAGAAATCATTCTGTCACCTTGGAGCTAAACCAGCTCTAGTGTATATATTTTGAGATCCCAAAGGACAATCTGCCTCCATCGAGAAGGCCTTTTGTAAGTAGCCTCCAAACCTAGGTCCCTCCAAATCCCATGTGTGTGTCTCTGAACTCTAATTATTGGGATCAGGGACCTGTGTTTCCCATCTGAAGGGATCAAAGATGTGTTCCACCACTCCTGGATCGAAGTCTTTCTCTATTTAGAGTTTGTCCTGCATCAGGCTGACCCTGAGCTCCGGGATCTGCCCGTTTCTGTGTCCTGGGAGCTGGGACCAAGGGTGTACTCTTCTTGAATGGTGGGACCAAGAGTATGCACCCTCACCATCCCGCTCCGTATGACTCCAGAATACATAAGACCACAAACTCTACGGTGCCCCCCCCCACCCCCGTCTCCACTGAAGTCAAAGGCATGGGCCAATACCACAATTCTCTTGTAATTTACCTTAGCTCCACGTCTTCTCTACACCTGGAGGTCTGCAAAACCAGGCCGAATGGCTGTATCCTCTATTCCATTCACAGTGTTTCAGCCCTGCCCCCTGCCTTTTTTTTTTTTTTTTTTTTTTTAGTTAATAAGTTTATTTGTTTGTTGCTTCAGGTTACATCCTTATCATATTGTCCTCTTTTCCCTCTTCCCAGCCCCACCCTCCCATGCTCTACCCCCTGACCCTTCCGTCTTGTTCCTCTGGGGTGGAGTGTCCCTGCCTAACAGTCTCTCACCACAGATCAATAGTCATATGAGGGCCAAGAGCCTCTTCATTCACCGGGGGCCTACGAGGCAGTACTGCCAGTGAATGGTGTCTCATTGCTACTGGGGGAATATTAAAAAAAAAGACCAACAAACACACAAACCCACAAAAACAAAGAATATCAACAAAAAAATAGAGGAAAAATAGAAGGGAAAAGGAAAAAGAACAAAGAAAAAAAGAAGGAAAAAGAAAAAGATGAAAAAAAATTATGTCCATGTTCCTTTTGGTGTGTTGGTTGTAGTACAGATATCCTGTACGATATAGTTAAAATTCTACTATAAGTGAATAGATGCCATGTGCATCCTTCTGAGACTGGGTTAGCTCACTCAGGATGAGCTCCTCTAGATCCATCCATTTGGTTGCAAATTGCATGATTTCATTGTTTCTGATAGCTGAGTAATATTCCATTGTATAGATGTACCACAATTTTTTAATCCATTCTTCAGTTGAGGGACATCTGGGTTGTTTCCAATTTCTAGCTATTACAAATAAGGCTGCTATGAACATAGATGAGGAGATTTCCCTATGTCTCCATGAGAGGTCCTTTGGGTGTATACCCAGAAGTGGTATGGCTGGGTCCTGAGGCAAGGTTATTCCTAGATTTCTAAGATATCGCCAGACAGACCTCCATAGTGGTTGCACAAGTCTGCACACCCACCAACAATGGAGTAGGGTTCCCCTTTTTCCACACCCTCGCCAGCATGCGCTATCATTTGAGCTCTTTATCTTAGCCATTCTAACAGGTGTTAGGTGGAATCTCAGGGTCGTCTTGAGTTGCATTTCTCTGATTATTAAGGATGTTGAACATTTCTTCAGGTGTCTCTCAGCCCTTAGGGATTCCTCCTTTGTGAATTCTCTATTTAGCTCCATCTCCCATTTTTTGATTGGATTATTTGGTTTCTTGGCATTTAGTTTCTTGAGTTCTTTGTAGATTTTAGATAATAGCCCTCTATCAGAAGTGGGGTTGGTGAAGATTTTCTCCCAGTCTGTTGGTTGCCGTTTTGTTCGAATGATAGTGTCCTTTGCCTTACAGAAGCTTTTCAGTTTCATGAGGTCCCATTTATTGATTGTTGATCTCAGGTCCTGAGCTGTTGGTGTTCTGTTCAGAGAGTTGTCACCTGTGCCAATGAGTTCGAGGGTTTCTCCTACTTTTTTCTTCTAGTATCTTTAGTGTGGCTGGCCTTATGTTAAGGTCTTTGATCCACTTGGAATTAAGTTTTGTACAAGGTGATAGGTATGGGTCTAATTTCATTCTTTTGCAAGTGGACATCCAGTTGGACCAGCACCATTTGTTGAAGATGCTGTCCTTCTTCCATTGTGCGTTTTTGGCTTCTTTGTCAAAGATTAGTTGGCCATAGGTGTGTGGATCCATGTTTGGGTCTTCAATTCGATTCCATTGATCCACTGGTCTGTTTCTATACCAGTACCATGCTGTTTTTATTACTGTTGCTCTGTAGTACAGCTTGAAATCTGGGATGGTGATACCTCCAGATGTTTTTTCATTGGACAGGATTGATTTAGCTATTCTGGGCTTTTTGTTGTTCCATATGAAGTTGAGAATAGCTTTTTCCTGGTCTATAAAGAATTGTGTTGGTATTTTGATAGGAATTGCATTAAATCTATATATTGCTTTTGGTAGGATAGCCATTTTTATTATGTTGATCTTACCTATCCATGAGCATGGGAGATCTTTCCATCTTCTAAAGGCCTCTTCCATTTCTTTCTTCAGGGGCTTGAAGTTCTTGTTATATAGGTCCTTTACATGCTTGGTTAGAGTTACTCCCAGGTATTTTATGTTGTTTGTGGCTATTGTGAAGGGAGTTTTTTCCCTTATTTCTTTTTCGGTATATTTGTTTGTTGTATAAAGAAGGGCTTCTGATTTTTTTGAGTTAATTTTGTATCCAGCCACCTTGCTGAAGTTGTTTATCAGCTGTAAGAGTTCTTTGGTGGAGTTTTTGGGGTCGCTTATGTATACTAACATATCATCTGCGAATAGGGATAATTTGACTTCTTCATTTCCAATTTTTATCCCTTTGATCTCCTTTAGTTGTCTTATTGCTCTAGCAAGGACTTCAAGTACTATATTGAAGAGATATGGTGAAAGTGGACATCCTTGTCTTGTCCCTGAGTTTAGAGGAAATGCTTCAAGCTTCTCTCCATTTAATTTGATGTTGGCTACTGGCTTGCTGTATATTGCCTTTATTATTTCTAGGTATGGTCCTTGTATGCCCGTTCTCTCCAGAACTTTTAGCATGAAGGGGTGTTGGATTTTGTCAAATGCTTTTTCTGCATCTAGCGAGATTATCATGTGGTTTTTTTCTTTCATCTTGTTTATGTGGTGAATTACATTGATAGACTTTCGTATATTGAACCATCCCTGCATTCCAGGGATGAAGCCTACTTGATCATGGTGTATGATACTTTTGATGTGTTCTTGAATTTGGTTTGCTAGTATTTTATTAACTATTTTTGCATCTATGTTCATGAGGGAGATTGGTCTGAAGTTCTCTTTCTTTGTTGGGTCTTTGTGTGGTTTAGGAATCAGAATGACAGTGGCCTCATAGAATGAGTTTGGCAGTGATCTTTCTGTTTCTATGTGGTGGAAGAGTTTGAAAAGTAATGGTGTTACTTCCTCTTTGAAGGTCCGGTAGAATTCCGTGCTAAAGCCATCTGGCCCTGGGCTTTTTTTGGTTGGGAGATTATTAATGACTGTTTCTATTTCCTTAGGTGTTATTGGGCTGTTTAAGCTGTTA
>CAJQZJ010022517.1:0-10693 GCA_907164525.1 Lophiomys imhausi | reverse complement strand
GTAATACTTAAAAATGAAATGTCAAGTTTTGACCGCTCGCTACCAACCGACATAAACTGTTTAGGATAATTAAGAAACGGAAACTAATAGTCATGAAAACGTGTCATTTTGTTAGTTACTATGACAGTCTATCACAGTTATTTTCTAACCTACTCAGAAATCAAGTTGCTAAGAGACAAGCAGTATTTGCTTATCTAAATATAAGAGATAGATAGGGCATCTTCAAAAACCTCAAGAGATCTGCAGAATATGGCATTCAAAGATGTTTTCTTAACTTAAGATTTTTTGATATCGAGACATGTCAGCTCCTGACAGCACCCCCTATAATACTCCAAGTAGAAGATGAGCATCGAAGAATCTCCAGTGGGAGATGATTAAATTGGTGGTAAGCCATTCTCTTGGCAAGAAAAACCACTTGCTTCAACTGTAGACAGACTTCTGTCCAAAAACGACAAAACTTAGAAGCAGGTAAGTCGACAGCCTAGCTCTGCCAAGACAGGGTAGGTAAGTCCTTCATAATTCCTGCTCTACAACCAATATCTGTCAGTGAAATGGGGCCAAATGGCTGAAGATTGATGCTGTAACGTATGGAGAGAAAATGGGAACTGTCCAGGCAGCCACTGGTATGTCATTTTTTAGTTTGGGAAGCTGCAGGCCCTGCACTTCCTATATAATCAGATATATTTATCCCTCTCAGGTCTCTGAGGTGGTTGAAGAATAGATACCTAGAGTCTCATAGTTAAATTTTGAGTTCTTTAGGAATCAAGAGGGTGTTCTGGATCTAAGAAGATATTTTTAAAATTATGAGGCAAGTTAGTATGAAAGCTGAGTTAGATATAGAACTTTATACTCATGGAGATGGTTAGATAGTAGAATGTTAAAGTCAAGTGCCAAATACATATGGACTGGACATTGGTAATGTATGCTAAGCCATATAACTCTTATAATCGTGGCCTATTTATTTCTGTTGTTTTGTATTGTATTTATAGTTATAAGAAAAAGAACCATTATTTGGACTGAAAGGGAGAGCTGTTGGGGGGAAAAATAAATACCTTAAACTAAAAAAAAAAAAAAAAAGAAGGGAAGAGGATGGTGGGGCTGAGGGGGAGGAGGGTGGAAGGGTGGGACTGGAGGGAGGAGTAGGGAGGGGATTGTGATTGAGATGTAACTTGAAGAAATAAAAAATAAATTATTTAAAAAAAAATTCTAAAGTTACGAAAACATCTTTGAATGCCATATTCTGCAGATCTCTTGAGGTTTTTGAAGAGGCCCTATCTTTCTCTTATATTAGGGTAAGCAGATGTTGCTTGTCTCTTAGCAGCTTTATTTCTGATTAGCTTAGCAAGTAACTATAATAGGCTGTCATAGTACCTAACAGAATGACCAGCTTGCATAACCATTAGTTTGCATTTCTTAATTATCCTAAACAATTTATGACAATTAGTAGTAAAAGGCCGAAACATCACATTTCATTTTTTTTTCTTTACCTCCTAACCTTTCCATCCCATTTCTCTGTGGTGGGGTGCCTTATATAACAGTCCCTCATCTCAGTTGAGAGGTCGTATGAGGGCCAAGAGCCTCTTCATTCATTGGGGGTCTATGAAGCAGTATCATCAGTGAAAAGTGTCTCATTGCCCGGGAGAGAGAACTACTAAACAAACAAACCAATAAGCAGACAAATAGATAAAAAAGACTAAAAAATAGAAAAAAATATAACTAATATATAAAAAATAAAAATTAAAAATAGAAAGTCTATGTCCAAGTTCCCTTTGGTGTGTTAGTTGTAGTATTGATACCTTCTACTATATAGCTAAAATCCTACTGTAAGTGAGTAGATGCTATATGTGTCCTTCTGAGTCTGGGTTAGCTCACTCAGTATGAGCTTTTCTAGTTCCATCCATTTGGCTGCAAATTGCATAATTTCATTGTTCTGGATAGCTGAATAGTATCCCATTGTGTAGATGTACCACAGTTTTTTAACTCATTCTTCAGTTGAGGGACATGTGGGTTGTTTCCAGTTTCTATCTATTACAAATAAGGCTGCTATAAACATAGATGAGGAAACTTCCTTATGATTCCGTGAAGAGGCATTTGGGTGTATAGCCAGAAGTGGTATTGCTTGGTCCTGAGGCAAAGCTATTCCAAGTTTTCTAAGATATCGCCATACTGACCTCCATAGTGGTTGCACAAGCGTGCATTCCCACCAGCAATGGAGTAGGGTACCCCTTTCTACACACCCTCGCCAGCATGTGCTGTCATTTGAGCTTTTGATCCTAGCCATTCTGACAGGTGTGAGGTGGAATCTCAGAGTCGTCTTGAGTTGCATTTCTCTGATGATTAAGGATGTGGAGCATTTCTTCAAGTGTCTCTCAGCCATTAGGGATTCCTCCTTTGTGAATTCTCTATTTAGCTCTGTCCCCCATTTTTTGAATGGATTATTTGATTTCTTGGCATAATTTCTTGTGTTCTTTGTAGATTTCAGATATTAGCCCTCTGTCAGATGTGGGTTGGTGAAGATTTTCTCCCAGTCTGTAGGCTGCCATTTTGTTCTAATGACAGTGTCCTTTGCCTTACAGAAGCTTTTCAGTTTCATGAGGTCCCATTTATTGATTGTTGATCTCAAGTCCTGAGCTGTTGGTGTTCTGTTCAGGAAGTTGTCGCCTGTGCCAATTAGTTCGAGGGTTTTTCCCACTTTATCTTCTAGTAGATTTAGTGTGACCAGCCTTATGTTAAGGTCTTTGATCCACTTGGACTTAAGTTTTGTACAAGGTGATAAGTATGGGTCTAGCTTCATTCTTTTACAAATGGACATCCAGTTGGACCAGCACCATTTGTTGAAGATGCTGTCCTTCTTCCATTGTGCTGTTTTGGCTTCTTTGTCAAAAATTAGGAGGCCATAAGTGTGTGGGTCTATTTCTGGATCTTCAATTCGATTCCATTGATCTACTGGTCTGTTTCTATAACAATACCATGCTGTTTTTACAACTATTGCTCTGTAGTACAGCTTGAAATCTGGGATGGTAATACCTCCAGATGTTTTTTTATTGTACAGGATTGATTTAGCTATTCTGGGCTTTTTGTTGTTCCATATGAAATTGACAGTAGCTCTTTCCAAGTCTATAAAAAATTGTGTTGGTATTTTGATAGGAATTGCATTGAATCTATATATTGCTTTTGGTAGGATGGCCATTTTTATTATGTTGATCCTACCTATCCATGAGCATGGAAGATCTTCCCATCTTCTAAAGGCCTCTTCCATTTCTTTCTTCAAGGGCTTGAAGTTCTTGTTGTACAGGTCCTGTACCTGCTTGGTTAGAGTTACCCCCAGGTATTTTATGTTGTTTGTGGCTATTGTGAAGGGGGTTGTTTCCCTTATTTCTTTCTCAGCCCATTTGTTTGTTGTATAAAGAAGGGCTTCTGATTTTTTTGAATTAATTTTGTATCCAGCCACTTTGCTGAAGGTGTTTATCAGCTGTAAGAGTTCTCTGGTGGAATTTTTTGGGTTGCTTATGTATACTATCTATCATCTGCAAATAGTGATAATTTGATTTCTTCATTTCCGATGTTTATCCCCTTGATCTCCTTTAGTTGTCTTATTGCTCTCGCAAGAACTTCAAGTACTATATTGAAGAGATATGGTGAAAGTGGACATCCTTGTCTTGTCCCTGAGTTTAGAGGAAATGCTTCAAGTTTCTCTCCATTTAATTTGATGTTGGCCACTGGCCTGCTATATATTGCCTTTATTATTTCTAGGTACGGTCCTTGTATGCCTGTTCTCTCCAGAACTTTTAGCATGAAGGGGTGTTGGATTTTGTCAAATGTTTTTTCTGCATCTAGCGAGATTATCATTTGGTTTTTTTCTTTCATCTTGTTTATATGGTGAATGATGTTGATAGACTTTCGTTTGTTGAATCATCCCTGCATTCCTGGGATGAAGCCTACTTGATCATGTTGTATGATACTTTTGATGTGTTCTTAAATTCAGTTTGCTAGTATTTTATTAAGTATTTTTGCATCTATGTTCATGAGGGAAATTGGCCTGAAGTTCTCTTTCTTTGTTGGGTCTTTGTGTAGTTTAGGAATCAGGGTGACTGTGGCCTCATAGAATGAGTTTGGCAATGTTCTTTCAGATTCTATTTTGTGAAAGAGTTTGAAAAGTACTGGTGTTAGCTCCTCTTTGAAGGTCCAGTAGAATTCCATGCTAAAGCCATCTGGCCCTGGGCTTTGTTTGGTTGGGAGATTTTAATGACTGTTTCTATTTCCTTAGGGGTTATAGGGCTGTTTAATCTGTTTATCTGATCTTTATTTAGCTTAGGTAGGTGGAATCTATCAAAAAAATTGTCCATTTCACTTAGGTTTTCAAATTTGGTGGAGTATAGATTTTTAAAGTAGGATCCAAATATTCTCTGGATTTCCTCAATGTCTGTTTTTATTTCTCTCTTTTCATTTCTGATTTTGTTGATTTGTGTTTTCTCCCTCTGTCTTTTAGTTTATTTGGCTAAGGGTCTGTCTATTTTGTTGATTTTCTCAAAGAACCAACTCTTGGTTTCATTGATTCTTTGTATAGTTCTTTTTGTTTCTAAGTTGTTGATTTCAGCCCTAAGTTTGATGGTCTCCTGCCTTCTGCTCCTCTTGGGAGTGTTTGCTTCTTTTTTTTCCAATTCTCCCAGTTTAGCTGTTAATTTGCTAATATGAGCTGTCACAATTTTCTTTTTGAAGGCAGTTAGTGCTATGAACTTTCCTCGTAGCACAGCTTTCATTGTGTCCCATAGGTTTGGGTATGTTGTGTCTTCATTTTCGTTGGATTTTAAGAAGTCTTTGATTGCCTTCTTTATTTCTTCCCTGACCCAGTGGTCATCTAGTAAAGAGTTGTTCAATTTCCATGTGAGTGTAGACTTTCTGTTGATTCTTCTGCTATTGAAGTCCAGCTTTATTCCATGGTGGTCTGATGAGATACAAGGGGTTATTTCAATTTTCTTGTATCTGTTGAGGCTATCTTTGTGTCCAACTACATGGTCGATTTTGGAGAAGGTTCCGTGAGGTGCTGAGAAGAAGGTGTATTCTTTTGTGTTTGGGTGAAACATTCTGTAGATATCTGTTATGTCCATTTGGTTCATGATCTCTGTTAGACTCATTATTTCTCTGTTTGGCTTCTGTCTTGATGATCTGTCCATTGTTGTGAGTGGGGTGTTGAAGTCTCCCACTATTAAAGTGTTTGGATAGATGTGGGATTTAAGTTTTAGAAGCGTTTCTTTTATAAATGTAGGTGCCGTTGTATTTGGGGCATAGATGTTCAATATTGAGATGTCCTCTTGGTGGATATTTCCTTTAATGAGTATATAATGCCCTTCTCTGTCTTTTTTTATTAACTTCAATTGGAAGTCTCTTTTGTTTGATATTAGGGTGGCTACTCCAGCTTGTTTCCTGGGTCCATTTGTTTGGAAAACCTTTTCCCAGCCCTTTACTCTGAGATACTGTTTATCTTCAATAGTGAGATGTGTTTCTTGTATACAGCAAAAAGATGGGTTTTGTTTACGGATCCAGTCAGTAAGTCTGTGTCTTTCTATTGGCGAGTTGAGTCCATTGATGTTGATGGATATTAGTGACCAGGGGTTGTTATTTCCCATTATTTTGGTATAGCTGGCTGTCTTGTGTTTCTTTTTGTTTAGTTGCTGTGGAGGTTTCTATTTCCTCTGTTTTCTTGGGTGTGGTTATCTTCTCTGGATTGGAATTTTCCTTCTAGGATCTTCTGTAGGTCTGGGTTTGTGAGGAGATATTGTTTGAATTTGATTTTGTCATGGAATATCTTGTTTTCTCCTTCTATATTGACAGTGAGTTTTTCTGGGAATAGTAGTCTGGCTGGGCACCTATGTTCTCTCAGGGCTTGAAGGACATCCGTCCAGGCCCTTCTAGCTTTTAAAGTTTCTGAGGAGAAGTCACGTGTGATTCTGATGTGTCTGCCATTGTATGTGACTTGGCCTTTTTCTCTTACAGCTTTTAATATCCTTTCTTTGTTCTCTACATTTGGAATTTCTATTATTATGTGGCGAGCGGAGTTTGTTTTCTGATCTAATCTGTTCAGTGTTCTGTAAGCCTCTTGGATTTTTACTGGCATCTCTTTCTTTAGGTTTGGGAAGTTTTCTTCTATGATTTTGTTGAAGATATTTCCTGGACCATGGAGTCGGGAATCTTCCCTTTCCTCTATGCCTATAATTCTTAGGTTCCGTCTTTTCATTGAGTCCTTGATTTCTTGGATGTTGTGGGTGAGAGATTTTTTAGCTTTCTCATTTTCTTTGGATGTTGTACTGATTTCTTCTATCTCTTGCTTCCTATTTTTGATACTCACATCCGTAGTTCCTGTTCTCTTCCCTTGATTCTCCATTTCCTCTTTTAACTCTGACTGTGTTTTCTTTATTGTTTCCATTTCTGTTTTCATGTCTTGAATGGTATTGTTCGTTTTGTACATTTCCTTCTCCAGTTTGCTTGTTTTTGCCTGGAAATCTTTCATTGTTTTGTCCTTTTCCTGTTCAAGCTGAGTCACCTTGGCTTGGAGCTCTTTAATGGTGTTATTTGTTGTTTTGACTTGTAAAATTGTGGCTTCTTTGAATTCCTTCATAGTTTTAAGTGCTTCTTGAAGGGACTCTGTCACTTTCCACAATGTAGGATTGTCATCGTTTTCATGTGTTTCAGTTGTGGTGAGGTGGTTCGGGCTGGACGGAATTTTGTTGCTTTCTTTTGTTGGAGATATTTCGCTCTGTTTTTTTTTTTTTTTTTTTGGTCTGGGGCCTCTGACCATGTGGAATTTTTTTGCTGTCTTCTGGACTTGGGTCCAAAGGGGGTGCTTTGGTATACGATTCGAGTTGCCTTACTCCACTCCTATCAGGTAAGTCATTCAGCCCCGCCTCCCAGGTGGAGACATAACTAATCCAGGTGGCGGAACTGTGTACAAGTAAGCTCGGGTTCCCCGCTGGACGGGCCAGTACTGGTACAAAAGTCTGATATACGACAGTTTCAGATATCTTGCAGTTTGCCTAGGGTTGGTTCCTGTGGCAGGTAAATCTGCCTTTCAACTCCAATAGCTTTGCCACTCCTGCGGCTTGTAAACTGCCCAGTTTCATCACAGACAGCGATCTGCGGTCTTAAGGCACTTTGCAGCCGAGCTGAGCTCACTTCCAAGGGTCGCAACCTTTTGCCAGATAGTTCGATAGTCTGTGCGAGATCTGGGGGTGCCCAGTAGAGTGGGGATTATCTCTGTGTGGGATCTGAATCTGCCTGCTGGGTATTAGGTTGGAACTTACTGGGAGTCTGGTGGGGGATGGGTGATCCCAACTCCTGGGTCCAGCGGTTTCCTTGTGTGTCCGAGAGTGGGAGTCCTGGCCAGGGATCCTTGTGGTCCCTGGGTAGCTGGGTGAGATTTAGAAGGGGTCGTGCCCTTTGTACAGCATCCTGCAACACTTGCTGCCTTGTGACTTTTAACCCCGAAATCAAAATACATCCGCGCAGGCCACCGCCATCTTGGATCCTCCTCATGAGACCATTTATTTTGCTTATGAAATATAAATCTCCAAACAGTGATGAATGACCAGGTGAAAAGAGCTCCTTTAATAATTCAATAACTTCATTAAATGAGTTGGTCCTAAATGAAATGCAGCTGGAGAGAGAGAGTCTGGGGACTGGATGGAAGTCCTGCATTATTATTTTTTTAAAGACCATACTCATGTTTTCACTCATGTTTAGCTGTTTTGTTTTCTTTAAGACAAAGTCAAGTCCTTTAGCAAATAAAATCCAAGAAAAGGAGCAAATGCTACTAGATTCCTCCTGGTGTCTCAACTGTCATTTTAAAACTCTACTTGAAGTCCAGGAAATGGCTTGCTCCATTTACTTACAAGGTAGACTTGAGCATTATTTATTTTACCTTCTGCTCTTTAGCTTCTTTTCTCTTAGTAGGTTCTTGTTCTTTAAAAATTCATGTTATTTTAAAAGTATGTGTGTGTGTGTGTGTGTGTGTGTGTGTGTGTGTGTGTGTGTGTGCATGTTCGTGCTCATGTGAATGCAGGTGTCTGGAGAGGCCTGGGACATTGGATTCTTTGAAGCTGAAGATCAGGTGATTATGAGCTCACTCAGTATGAGTGCTTGGAACCAAACCTGGGTCCTCTGCAAGAGTGAGATATGATTTTAGCCCTCTTACTTACAGAGACATCTTTCCATTCCCTCCTATCTGAAGTAGGCTCTTATCTGAACAGAAAATAAACCATATGTAGTGTATAGAAGCAAAGATGATTGCAACACATAACTTTGCTACAGCTCAAAAGAACACATCATTCAAAACCTCCTCCTGATGTGCCAGAAGCAATGACCACCCAGAACTCAAAGAAACAGCCAATCCAAGACCAAAGCACAAAAGTTCCTGAAAATACAGGTGGGAGCAGCATAAGCATATCTTTATGTATTTGCTTGTTTACTGGTCTATGAAAGACAAAGTCCTAAAAAAATCAAACTGATTTACTCGGTCTTCATGTACTTAATAAAACAAATAGATCACCAAAGTCATAAATTGTATTTTTATATATCAGTTTGTACATCTGCGTATTGAACTCGTGATCTCAATTAGAGTCTTGTAATTGTCAAAGAAACATTAATGTAAAGCAATTAAGAATCTTACAGTGAACACATGTACTCTTTATTTGTTTTTGGCAAGGCTAGCTAAAAACAACTTGCAATACTAATGGATCCTAATAGGGAAGTAGCTATTAATTAAATAAATAGCCTGTTAGACTGAGAAATGAAGTGTCAGTACAAAAACAGAGTACTAATATTGTTAAAGAATAGTAATTAACTCACAGCCTTTAGTAATGGCATAGATATTTATATTTGATTTTTCAGATATTTGTGTCTGTGGTGTCAAATTAATTAAATTAAACCAGGAAGCATATACACAACCCCCTCCATTGTGGCCAGTTCTGTGCTGAGCATTTAGAATAAAAGAAAACAGCAGACATACTCCAAACTCATAGAAGATACATTGTATCTGGAAGAGGCTAGAAATAAATGAATTTAAATGCCTAATTGTGTATGCCAACATGTTAGAAATGTTTTGAGATGTAAATAATAAATTCCTTATCACTTCTTTCATCATTCATTGTGCCTTGTATTTGTTGATGCTACTGGAGTAATGACCCCGAGAGTAAAAATCCAGGCCTCCATATAGGAAGCTGGTGCCCAGATTTGAATAAGGATTTCTCAATGAAATCTTTGTCAAAAAAGAAAGTCCCATGAATGGGAAATGGGAAAAATGCTCAGGGATAGGACATTCTGGCAAGTTTTTTTGGACATGAAGAACTTGAAGTCCATGTAGCATATACCAACAACCATTGGCGATGGTCAATTGGGGACCATGGCTTAAACCACCAAGCTCATTGTGGACATTCTAGGTAAGGCTCCATATGAGATTTGCACAGTAATGATCACACTGCATGGATTCTGTGGAAATGGATTTGGTGCTCCTGAGGAGAACAATATCAAGATTTTTTTTTTTTTTTTTTGAGGATTGATCAGGTTGGAGTGGCCAAGGAGATTTGAGGATGGAAGTGTGGGCTAGAGACTAGAGGCTGCAAGATTCTGTGAGAGATGTGAACAGGAAGGGCTGGAGAGGTGACTCAGTGGTTAGGGGCACTGGCTGCTCTTTCAAAGGTCCACGTTTCAGCTCCCAATACTCATATGGTGGCTCAGAACCATTTATATCTCTAGTTTCAGTGCATGCAAGACCCTGTTGTAACATTTGAGTGCACAGGAACGCATGTGTGTATATGCACATGAGCATGTGTACACATAAAAATAAATACATGTTTATAAAAGAAGGAGATGTGAAGATGCATTCCTAAAGTGCATTTTAGACTTCTTAGGGCAAACACAATGCGCTGCTTCTGCTGCTTGCTTGGCTTTTGTTTTATATATACATATATACCAGCAAGTACTGACCTTTTGATATTAGCACTGGGCCTCCTGGAATAAGAATGTCTTGTGAATAAACAAGTCAAAGAAACCTACAGAGATTCAAGTAGCAGTCATTCTACTGTGAGGTGATAAATTTTGTGATCGATTGAAGCTTAACATAGTCCCAAAAATCATTACTGAATTACTTGGTAATAAAAACTAGAGGTGAGCACAGTGTTTTCTCCCTGTACAACACAAATGCAGATCACTAGTTTCCTGGGATCTGGTCAAATAAAACTTAGATTTAAATTAAACTGTGACCCAATTAATTGGAAGTCACTGTATTGTGTAATCCTCACCAACTTGAATGTTATTTATTTTGCTGCAGTTTTCTAATTTATCTCCCTTTTCTGAAAATGTGAAAATGCTCTTGGTCTTTTAATTATAGGAAAACATTGAGTTGGCAGAATTAAATGAAATCATGAGAGCCCAAATTTTTCTTTTTCCCTCCTACTACATTTTAGATTCTCAAGTTAAGTTTCTATTGTGCTACATGTCTTTTTTTTAATCATCTATTTAAAAAACGTGATGATAATAGCAACTGATAATGTTAACAGTACTGATCAATACCCAGATGATAGGAGGCGAGCGAAGATGGCGGCGACCTACACTGACGCATTCTGAACGCGGGGAAAAAAGAGCCATAAAAAACACAGAGTTACTGGGCACTGTGCAAAAACCGGAGGGGCTAGACCCCCCC
>CAJQZJ010022514.1:0-19917 GCA_907164525.1 Lophiomys imhausi | reverse complement strand
TCCATAAGCTGATAAGCTAATTGCTCACAGCAGTTGATCTTCATGCCCCAAATTAAGAGACTGTATCAGAAACTTAGGTATTCACTAAATCTAACTTATATTAACCTATCAGCCCCTACAGTGCATGGTCACCGTCCTCTGAATCATGAAGAGCAGCAGGGGAACCTTTCCCTACTGCTGACCCATCTGCCAGAAGAACCACTGCCTCACTAAAACCCACAACTTCTTTTGAGGGTTGTGAGAACTTTGGGCTTGTAATTATGGTAGGGCTTCCATTCTCTTTGTACTAGGGCCACCTGGCTTATTAGGAAAACCCTACTTCACCATCTCCTGCCAGCGACCCTTGGCTCTGAAGCTGTGTTCTGCTGTCTTACTTCTTTTTAGTATGTCATATCTTCCCCTCCATTTTCTCATCTCTACAATCACTGGCTTTTGCGGATTTCTGAAGCAGTTCCTTTCTGTCTTTGGAAGAATCTATGCTCTCTTTTACTGATTCTTCTCTTTTACTGAACCATGTCAGGGCAGCTTCTAATCTAACTTGACGCAACAACAGAATCACCTGGGAAGGAGTTGCAGCGGGGAATTGCCTTGATTGCCTTCATTAATGTATGAAGACCCAGTCTGAAAGTGGGTAGCATCCTTCCCCCGTTTGTAGCCTTGGACTGTATCAAGGTGGAGAAAACTGACTGAATCTCAGGCACACATGCACTGGTTTTCTTGGCTCTTGAGCGTGGATGTGATGTGACTAGCTGCCTCACGCTCCTGCCACTACTCAGGCCCTGGAATGATGAACTATAACCTGGAACTGTAAGCTAGAACAAACCCTTTGCCCCTAAGTTGCTTTTCATCAGGGTGTTTTATCACAGTAGAAATGAGAGATGGACATCCTTTCTTTCTTTCTTTCTTTCTTTCTTTCTTTCTTTCTTTCTTTCTTTCTTTCTTTCTTTTTTTTTTTGGTTATTTTTCGAGACAAGGTTTCTCTGCATAGCCCTGGCTGTCCTGGGCTCTCTTTGTAGACCAGGCTGGCCTTGAACTCACAGAGATCTTCCTGCCTCTGCCTCCCAAATGCTGCAACTAAAGGCGTGTGCCACCACACCCAGTTGAACATCCGCCTTTTCACTCGAAGTCTAATCTGTTCTTTGCAGTTATTTAAATAGTCTGTGATACATCTTCAAGTAGCCTTGTGCTAGATTTACATATTTAATTCTTTCCATCAGTACAAATCATTGTCACCTTCTTCTAGTGACTCTGGACCTAAACCATAGACACCTACCAGGAGAAACTCAAATGTTTTTTTTTTTCCCATATAGAAGTTTAAAAGTTGATGCCAATACCAAATGATCATTCCTGAAAACATACATATGCATAACATTATCAATTATTTAATGTAAGATTGAGCAAGTTATATTAAGGATCAGGTTATATATTTATATTTATCAGATGTATGTATATATATATGCTATTATATCTAATTATATATATACATACATGTATATATATATACTCGGTTTGGTCTGGAAATCACCATGTAGACCAGGCTAGCCTCAAACTCATAGAGAGTGCTAGGATTAAAGGTATTGACTTGTTTTTTTTTTCTTTTACTCTTGAGATTGCAATTACATCAATTTTCCCTTGCATTTCCATTTTCATTCTGGTCTTGCTCTCTTTCCATTTCATACCCGCTTCTTTCACTGATTGTTGCTGACAAAGATGAGGACAGGAGTCACATTCTCCTGCCTCTGAACATGTTCTGCCCACATAAAGGATTCATTTGGTTTGTAAGGAGAGTCAACATGATTTAAAAACAGAAAGACAGTACTTACAAAACAGTTAAATTATTGCAGGAAATAAAAGTCAAATTTCTTAAATTATGGATACGGTTGCCTTCAAAGTCCCTAGAACATAAAAATAAAACACAATCAACTTAAATTCATAGACAGAAATAAATTGGTAAAGAATTACTTGCTAGCTTATAAAATATCTTCACATTTTGTTTACAGTCATTTGTATAGCAGCCGAATTTACATATATAGTATATCTACACTATAGTATATGTATACATGCAATATTATTGTCTGTCTTCTGTGTCAATAGTAAAAATGATCTGAGATTCTGGGTTCAATCCCAGTACCAGGGAATAAAAATGTTTTGAGTCACATCTTTTTTTTTTCAACATTTATTTATTTCTTCAAGTTACATCTCAATCACATTGCCCCCCCCGTCCCACCCTCCTACCCTCTTCCCCTCTCTCTTCTGCTTTTTTTTAAAATTTAAGGTGTATCTTCCCTCCCCCAACAGTTTCCCCTTTTAGTCCAATAAAAGACTCTTTTTCTTGTAACAATAAATACAATACAAAACAATTAGAACAATTAGGCAACAATTATGAAAATTATAAGGTATAACATACATTCCCAATGTTCAGTCCATATGTATTGGGCAACTGATAATAATATTCTATTATCTATCTATCTATCTATCTATCTATCTATCTATCTATCTATCTCAATTAGTTTAAAGTTCTATACCTAACTCAGTTTCCATCCTAACTTGCATTACCAACTTAAAGACATCTTCTTAGACCCAGAACAGCCTTTTAATTCCCAAACAACTTAAAACTTAACTGTGAGACTAACTATCTAGTCTTCAACCCCATGAGAGACCCAAGAAGGATAAATATATCTGAATAAACAGGAAGTGCAGAGCAAGCAGCTTCCAAAACTAAGAAATGACAGACAACTGGCTGCCTAGACAGTTCCCAGTTTCTTTCTATAATGTTGGAGCGTCTAACTTCAGTCTTTTGGCCCAGTATCTCTGGTAGACATTAATTGTAAAGCAGGAATTATGAAGGATTAAGTAGTCACATCTTTATCATGTGTCCACAATGATGTGGGTATTATTATTAGAAGAAAAAAAACAGTTCTTATGGGAAATATCTAATTTATTAACAAATATTTAGTAGACAAGGATATTTAACACTTGTCCAGAGGTGCAAGGTGGTTCTATAAGCAGAAATGAAGCTATAGGATACAATTAGGGTACAGAGGCTATAGCTGTACAGACAATATTAACTCACTTGTTTATCTTAATAATTTTAAATTTTGCTGGGCAGGCGTGGCACATGCCTTTAATCTCAGCACTCAAGAAGCAGAAACAGGCAGATCTCTGTGAGTTCAAGGCCAGCCTAGTCTACAAAGTGAGTTCTAGGACAGCCAGAGTTGCACAGAGAAATTCTGTCTTGAAAACCCAATAAACAAAGATAAAACAATAAAAATTTTAATTAAAATGTAATTACATCATTTCCCCTTTCCTTTTCTCCTTCTAATCTCTTCTATCCTTCCTTACTCCCTCTTAAATTGCTGGCTCCTTTTTCTTTGATTATTATTGCTACATTCATACACAAACACACACACACACACACACACACATATATATATACACACACACAGATACACACACACACACACACACATATATACACAAACACACACACACACATATATATACACAAACACGCACACACACATATATACACACACAGATACACACACACACATATACACACACACAGATACACACACACACATATATATACACAAACACACACACACATATACACACACAGATACACACACACATATATATATACACAAACACACACACATATATACACACACACACAGATACACACATATACACACACACATATATATACACACACATATATATATACACACACATATATACACACACACACATATATATATACACACACATATATATACACACACACACACATACAACCTGCTGAGTCTGCTTAGTGCATGTCTATTAGTGTTATCAGTTCATGTGTTGTTTAGAAGTTTAGATGGATGGCCATACTGTGATGGTACTGTGGGTATGGATTCCTATCTATTCTGGGAGACACAACCTCACAGCTGGTCCTCTTGTTTTTACACTCTTTCTGTCCACTCCCCACCCCCACTTGTGATATGTTCCTTTAGTCCATTGTTGCAGAAGCTGGGTTGTAGATGTAACTGTTGGGACTGGGCACGCTGTGATCACTTGTTCTCTGTGGTTTGATAGTTGTGGTTTTCTGTGATGGTCTCCAGAAGATAATATTTTGTTCCTGTCTCCCTAACTTAAATAGTCCTAGAAAAGATTCCCAGCAGCCTGCTACTGCTGGGAGTTATTGTATTTGTCTTTTCAGATTGTCATACTGGCTGCCCTTGTTCTTCACTCTCAAGCTGGGGAGCTGCCTGGACATTCCCCTTGAGTGCTTGTGCTGTGTGGAGCTGACATCACCAGGAGTCTACTCACAGCATCAAAAGTTACCATTTTTTTCTTCCACGGCTGGGGATCAAGTTGCAAGGCTTTGTCTATACAAGGCCAGTGCCCTACCACTGAGCTATAAGCCAGGCTGGAGTTCTCACATCGTTCCTCTTCTTTGACCCCATTAATAGGTGTATGGCAGAAGTTTTCAGAGCAGACTTGAGTGAGCAGCAGTTTAGGGATATACTGCTCTGAACACTGCCTTAGGTCTAAGGGCATCACACACTTAGTTTAATGGTTGCCAGATGGCCTGAAGTTACTCAGAAGCAACAGCGATTCATGCAGGGTAGAAGCCTGGGAGAGTTACCAAAATCTTCAAGGAAAATCTGCAAAACACTAGAGAAAAGCCGGTGTCCCACCAGCACCAGGGGCACTGTTGGCCTTCTTTGGGAATGGCACTGAAGTTGACATTGAGAAAGCAAAATATATCTGAAAGATGATCAGGAATTAAGGGATCTAAATATTGAGTACATTGAAAAAGAAGGTGTATGGAGAGCAACATACGAGGAACGCATTTGAAGTCGGGCTGTAGGATGAGCAGCAGGTCGCCCTTCTGGAGGAAGAGTCTTCATTCTACGAAAGTGGCTGCTAAATGCTTAGAGTACTGATTCTTTAGTCTTGGCTTGGTTCCGACTTTTGATCTGGAGACATGTTTATTTTATTATTAATGGTTATTCATGAACCTACCACCAGGTGGCAGTACTGTAAGACGAATCAAAGTACACTCTTTTCCTGCAGCAGCTCCCACCTGAGCACTAGGAAGATTGGGACAGGAGGATACCTGCGAGTGAGTTCAAGGCAAGATTGGACTAAATAATGAACAAAACCTTTTTTTTTTAAAGTCTCAAAGTTCACATTTTTCTTTTTCGAGTGCTGAGGATTCAACCCAGGACCCTTTTGTTCTAAGTAAGCACTCAATCTATCATGGAGCTAATTGTGGATTGAGTCCATAAGTATTGCTCAGTTGTGTTTAATTACTAAGTCAGAATTGCAGGGGCTGTTAGAGTATCCTTTTGAACAAAGCTCCAGTTACAGGGAAGGTCATTGACCCAATGTACCGCCCTTTATAGCTTCAGCTTGTTGTCCATGCACAGAGAGAGATGCACTGTCTTACCATGGTGCCTCCAGACTTAGGGGCCGTTTGTGAAATGCCCAGGGATTCTAACTAGCACATGCCAAATCTGTCTTGTTTTCTTTCTGACCCTTTTCTCTTGTGTTACAATCAGGTTGACAGTTGCCACTGCTCACAAAAACAGTGTCTCTCTTTATCTTCCTGATTTTATTACTTCTCACTTCTAGTTTGCTGTGAACTTGGTTACCAGTCAACCTTTGAAAATTTCTTAGAAAACAAGAGGTAGAGGGAATTTTCCTGATTCTGGCAGACAGTTTGTTGACTGAACCTCTTAAATAATAATTTTGATCATTTCTTAAAATGAAACAAAACCAGCCAAAGAGCCAAACAAACAAACAAGGAAACCCTGTAGTCTTTTTTATTTTTGGATAACAGGGGCTCACTCTGTATCCCTGGCTGGCCTTGAACCTGTAGTGATCCTCCTACCTCACCAGACCAAACCTATATTCTGAACAGGCAAATTTACTGGTTGATTGAACTCTAACTAGTGGAGTGATACTTAGTGCTGTGCAAAGCCGTTGAGCCAACAAATCACACAGACCACGTAAGGGACTTTCTCAAAACACCCGCAGGCCCCATTGGGTCATGATTACTGCTAAGGGACACATTCTTGTCACTCAGAGCCTAGGGACAGAACTAAAGGGACTTAGCTTTCTTCTACTAAATAGGGTGAGTGGATTGACAGTGGGAAGAGGAAGAGTGATGTAGACCACATGACACCCCTTCCGTCTTCCTTCCTCCTGGCTCCTGAATCATTTTCTCTTTCAGGTATTACATTTTAGCGAGAGTTTAGAGAAGTTAGATAGTGAGGGTGTTTAATGTAAAAATACAGTCATAAAATAATGCAAGGGAACTTGATAGGCTAGCTAGCTGGCACAGAGGACCCTTGGTGTCCAATATGAGTTAGTCAAATTCAGGAAATGTGGCAGATAGATAGATAGATAGATAGACAGATAGATAGACAGACAGATAGATACTGACTTACAGCCAGTGCAACCGGGGCATGTGCTGGCAGAGGGGTTTGTCAGGCAAACGGGTGAGGACATTGTTCATCAGCACTCTAAAAAGGAAAGAAACCATGAAAATCACACTTTCTGGTTCTTTTTTGTCTCTAGGCTAACACAGTGTTATCGTTACTGCTCAGTAACTGTGAGAACCTCATGCTAGTGAGGTTCTTCCCCACTGCTTTCGTTCTGCAGGCCCTGCAGTACTGAAGTGCTTTGGAACTAAAAGCATGCATCAGTTCTGTGGGGAACGGCAATGCTAGCCTCTGAACAAAAGCCTGTGCCCATCAGCGGCAGGCTGGGTAAAGGAGGCAACCTCTGTAGGAGGCTTTTCCTTTGCTGAGATTGTTGCGTGGGGGTGATGGTGCTTAGGAATACTTCAGTACAGAACAGTGGTGAACCTGTGCTCAGTTGTGGTGGGCTGGCAGAACATCGCTCAAAATGGTCACACTTATAAATAGCTGAGGAGAATACAGTGAAGGTAGCTTTTAGTCAAGACAGCTGCTTTTAACCTTTAATTATTACAAATTTAATGCTATTATGCTTAAAGTTTTAATTTTTTTCTGTCTCTTCCATTGGAATACTTTAAATTTTTTATTATATTGACTTATTCATTGGTGTGTGTGTGTGTGTGTGTGTGTGTGTGTGTGTGTGTGTGTGTGTGTGTGCTGTGTGTCTGTGTGTGTGTGTCTGTGTGGTGGTTTGAATAGGAATCTCCCCTATAGACTTACGTGTTTGAATGGTTGGCCCACAGAGAGGGGCACTATTAGGAGGTGTGGCCTTCTTGGAGGAAGTGTGTTACTATGGGGGCAGACTTTGTAGTCAGCTCAAGCCAATTCTCAGTTTGCTGCCTGTGGGTCAAGATGTAGAACTCTCAGCTCCTTCTTCAGCATCTGTCTGCCTGCAAGCCACCATGCTTCCCTCCATAATGATAATGGACTAAGCCTCTGAACTGTAAGCCAGCCCCCATTAAATGTTTTCCTTTGTAAGAGTTGCCGTGGTCATGGTGTCTCTTCACATCAACAGAAACTCTATCTAAGACAGTAGGCAACAGTTCATCTGTAGAGTTGAGAGCTTGCAGGAGTCCATCTTCCTACCCTGTAGGTCCTGGTCCTGGGAATTGAACTCAGGTTGTCAGGCTTGGTGGCAAGCACCTACATTCACTGAACCATCTTCCCTCTCTGTTTGTTTTAATTGAATACTTACAAGAGAATAAGAGAATTTAGTCCATAAAATGTGAGTGGAGAAATTCGACTGAGGTGATTGTCTTCAAGTATCCTGTCAGTAACAAGAGAACAGACTTACGTATGTATGGGTTTTCAGAACATTAAAACCAATACAAGGAAACATTACCCAAATGAAACATACAGCCATTCCAGTCTGTGGAGATCTTCAAAAACTCTTGGCTTCAGGAAGGTTATTCTGTTATGACTGAGGTACCTGGGAATGAGACATAACAGCAGAGAGTTTATTCTTTTTGATGTTTTTCAAGAAGGAAAGTAACGACAGTCATTACCTTTCTTAAATTCTTTCCTATACCACGCTCACCACACCGTTTCCTGCCTTTGAACTTCTAAGGGTCCTTATCATTTATTATGTCATTTCTAGCTTTTCATTTTCCATAGTTAGCTAATGAATTGGTCTATGTTTTAATGACCTACCCTGCTGTCATCTGAGTGGGAATCAGACCGAGGATCAAAGGCTTGGTCCCCAGGAGGCACTGTTGGGAGGGGCTGAGGACTGCAAGAAGTAAGGCCTTGTTGGAATCCTCAAGTCCTTGGGGATAGGGATGTGTTGCCCTTGAAAGATGTCTCTCTCTTCCTTACTTCCCAGCTGTGAGGTGGGTGAATCTTCTGTTATGAGTTCCCACCTCTTTGTGATGCCTTATCACAGGCTCAAAGTAATGGATTCAGCCAATCACAGACAAGCCTCAAAAAATGTGAGCCAAAAAAATCTTTTCTCTTTAAAAGTTAATTATCTCAAGGATTTTGTTATAGTAACAGAGAAGTATCAATTGGGATATTTGTGGCAAGTACATCAGCCTATCCTTTGAAGGACATTGGATCTGGAGAGGCAGACAGGATGTGGAAAGGTAACTAGGCAACATACAAAAACCAGAGGAACATGTACATGGTTACTCTTTTCAGAATGCACCTGATCTGTAGATTGGAAACTGGAGAATAAAGTGGAATGGAGACAAAAAGGAAACGCAATTGACAAGCATCTTGGATGAAGACGTGGTGCTCACAAAGCAAAGAATTGGCAGGGGTTGCTTTAGGCAGAGGAAATGGTGTATGCAAAAGCAACAACTACGAGAGTAAGGCATTATGGGTTATCAGGAAATTCAGTGTGTCTCATCATGACAGGACTCTGGAATGAACTTGGGAGCTGGAGGGGGTTATGCATGGTTTATTAATGAGTTTGAGTCTCTTTGCCGACCCCACCTCACCCCCTTCCCTGCAAAACAAGCCAATGCTGTTAGATTGTGTTGACTTCTTTTTGCCTCGTTTGTTTTTATCTCAGTCTCTTTTTGAGTCTGTTATTAACATTTGGTTCCTTACTCTTCTACTGACTGTTTACAGTGTGTCTTTGAGAAAACAATTACTTCCAGTGAGCTCTGGCTCCTTCATTTCTAAGATGTGCCGAGCAAATCCTCCCTCGCAGGGCTGTAGTCACATCTGAGACAGGCCGTGCCATCTGTACTCTGCATACACCACCATGGTTAGGACACTATTTCTGCCCACATCTCTGTCTGTGATTAATTTGCAAGCATTTGTTCAAGTTTCACTTGCCCAAATAAATGGAACACTTTGGCACCTCTTCATTATTTTCCTTTTGTGAGGATTTAAAAAAATTTTTTTTTTTTTTATTTTTAAAGGCTGGGCCTCATCTAGCCAAGGCTGGCCTCCACATTCTGAGGCTTGCTTTGAACTCCTGATCCACCTACCTCTGCCTCCCAAGTGCTGAGATTATAGGAGTGGAGGTGGGGATCAAAACTAGGGCTTTGTGTTTGTTAGTCAAGTACTTTATCATCCCCAGCTCCCCAATTTAAAAAAAAAATTTCCTTTTCTTCGATTTTCTCATACTTTATAGATGACAACCTGCAAAGGTTCTTCTCTCAGAAATCTGCCCCATCTCTCTCTCTCTCTCTCTCTCTCTCTCTCTCTCTCTCTCTCTCTGCCAGGTTTGCTTTTCACTTTTCACTTGTCTCCCATGTTAAGGCACTTCCTTCACTGCAGGCCTGGATGCCAGACAGGTAAAGGACTAAGAAATAGCTTTAGCACATCCATGAGCACCTCAGGGCTCTCTCATGTATTGATGCCCATCCCTTCTCTCTCATGTATTGATACCCATCCCTCCAAGAACAAGGCAACTGGTCCACCGTGTGCCTCACACCCATCTGTACTGCCCAGTCATTTCTCAGAGCCATCCTGCATTGTTCTGGGTTAAAAATGATCACTTCTCACAGAGTACCTGTGACATTGACCTTGACCATCAACTTGATTGACTTGAGAAGCTCATTGTAAGAGATCAGTAAACTACTCTGAGAAGGGTCTTGCAGAGAGGATTAACTGTGGATTAGTGGAGACTTCCCAGGGATGTAGGTCACACCATGCTGCCTGCAGTGAGGGAAGTGTACTGGAACGGTACACCATGCCAAATCTTCTTCCCTTTAAGTTGTTTCTGTCAGTATTTCACCTTAGGCAAAATACCGTGGCAATGCTTTCTTTTTAGAGAATGAGAGGGTTGGTGGCCTCCAGGGCAGCTCAGGGAGCCCCTAATTTCTTGGGTAGCAAACAGCTCCTTAAAGACAGCATGTCTAACCCATTACCCTATGTCTCAGAGATGTCTGCTAAAGATTTACCAGTAAAGGATGAAATGAGTACTTTTACACATGATTAAGGCACATATTTAGTGATGTTTAAGAAAACTAGAGATATTGTGGAATCGTTAACAGTCAGTCCCACAATAGTCCAGTGCCAAGGGACAAATGAGAAGAGATGGAGCTTTAAAAACTCCTTTTCCAGCTCTATTCTGGCTTTCAAGAATCTCTCCCGTATCTTAATAATCACGAAGCCAAGCTGATACTGTCCAGAAAGTTTCAAATACACCCATAGAGAAGAAAGAGGAGCCAGGTGAGAATGAGCCGAGCAAGGCTGCTAAGACAAGCGCAGCCGACTGGGAGCGAAAGGAAGGGGGAGGGGCTAAGGTGTCCAAGACTATGAGTCCAATCTCCTGCGACCTTCTTCCATCTATTACCAACTGCCAGGTGTTCTTGACTCAATCTCACACTTTGATGCTGTAGACTATAAATATGGTAGAATCAGATTTGTTTGGTAAAGATAAAGAAGGGGGTGGGATAAAAAACAAGTAAACCGGACCAGTGAGGCAGCTCAGCAGGTCAATGTGCTTGCTGCAAAACCTGCTGAGCTGAGCTTAATCCCCAGGACCCACATATAAGATGGTCTGCAGAGATGGCTCGGTGGGGAAAAGCATTTGCTGCTGATCTTCCAGAGGACCTGGCTTTGATTCTCTGCCTCCACGTGGTTGTCCAAACCCTTCCCTGTAACTCCAATCCAGGGGATTTGATACCCTTTTCTGGCATTCTCAGACACTGAATGCACATGGTGCACAGACATACACACAAACAAAATATCCATACACATAAAATTTAAAAACGAAAGGAAAAGGCTTTTCTTTTCTTTCCTCTTAAGCATCACGACACACAGCTTCATACCCACTGAGATAGTTAGTATCAAAACAAACCCCTCAAGTCAGGAAAGAATGAGCAAGGGTGAGAGTGAGGGAACCTATGTTATGGAAGTGATGGAAGCCATAAGTCACACCATAAGACAGATCTCACATGGGAGGTTTACTGGGGAGGGGGTATACACAGGCCACTTCTGGGCAAAGGTGGAGGGCAGAAGAGAGTGCGGAGAGGAAGGGCTGGTCTTTTATAAGGGGATGTAGTGCAAGTGCAGTGGGAGGAAGCTTGACTTAGTGACAGTAGGAATGTGTTCCATCTTGGCAGCTGGTGATGACATATCCTTCTTCTCTGGGTCCCTGGGGCAGGCGGTGGAGATGCCTGATTGCTAACAAACTGATTATGTTTTTTGGTGGGAATTTAAAATGGTGCAGCTGCCAAAGAAGGGGTGTAGAAGATAGAGTTATAAAGGAATAAGGGAGGAATTACAACAGGAGAAGTAAAGGGATGGAGATGGGAGGGCAGGAGGAGTAAAGAAGTAAAGGGGTAAATGGAGGTCAAGGTACAGGAGGGAGTGTGGGGAGGAGTAACTAACATTAAAGGCCTTTTGAAAATCCATGTGGAAACCTATTACTGTGGAAACTTCCCAAGATATATACATAAAAAGAGTTTGAATGGAGTCACCATATGATGGAGGAAGACAATGCCCCAAGTAGGCATCATATGCTACCAAGTCCCATTCCTCAGCCCCCAGCACCAGAAATGAGTTAGATTTTTGGGGTACTTTGACCAAAGACATTCCATAGACATCACCAAACATTATAGACTTTTGACAATGGAGTTATTTGTTCTCTACAACCACACTGAAGATACCATACTAATGACATAGAACAAGGAGAAATTTAGCTGGTTCTCAACTGGAAACTTTGCCCCTACTGGCTGGCATTCATAGTTCTAGAAGTTTCTATACATGATACAAGTTTCTATGCACACAGAAAGGGAAAAATAGTCATTAATCTCTCAGCTATGAACCTTGATAGCTGTGATAATCTGACTACAAGAAATGCCCACTAATGCAATAGTGGCACAAATGTTAGGTAAGTAGCCAATCATTTTTTGATACCACTAGTGAGGCCAAGAACCTGAGACAAGATAGCTGATGGGCCCGTGGGAAAACCGACTACTGTTATTCTGCTAAATGAATATAGAAATACAATGACCCTAATGGCATATGGCTATACTCATAGATCAGTGGCTCACTCAAATTTCTTTAGAGAAACTTCCTGCAGTAGATGTAGATCCAGAGATCTACAGCTGGACAATGTGGAGAGAGTGGAAGACTTTGGAACACCCAGCCCTCAATGGGTTGCTTTTATTGAGCTCCCACTCAAGGCTCAGGAGTCTACATAGAAGAGGGGATGAAAAGATTAAAAGAGCAAGAGGGGGAGGATGATTTTAAGAAAACTACAAGTGTAAGGAAGACAAAATCCCAGCAGACAGGAGTGGAAATGGGCACTAAGCCTCATCTCTAGCCAAGAAGCTATTTGAAA
This sequence comes from Lophiomys imhausi, assembly GCA_907164525.1. Classification (NCBI taxonomy): domain Eukaryota; kingdom Metazoa; phylum Chordata; class Mammalia; order Rodentia; family Muridae; genus Lophiomys; species Lophiomys imhausi. The sequence continues at coordinate 7,197 of CAJQZJ010022514.1, read as the reverse complement.
CTGACACCTGCTGGCAAAGGAAGATCAACTTTCTTCAGTGTAGGGACATGGGGTATATGGGCCTCACCTCAGGGCAGGCCTCATGCCCAGCAGTACTTGGCAAACACTAATTGTACTTCATGATTTTTAGGTGTTTTTTTTTCTTTTCCTTACGACAGAACATGAAGTTGGGCAAACAGGGAGGGGTATGGATCTAGGAAGAGTTGGGGCACAGAAAAGAATATGACAAAAATATACTGCACACAATTCTCAATGAATTAAAAATTGATGTGGCTTCTGGAAAAGTAGTACAATACTTTCAAAAGAAAAAAAAGGTAGGATCAGCACATGAATAGCAATTATACTTCCCCGCTTAGCATACCTAGTGGAACTGAAAGTAGGGACACAGATAGATGTGTGGATTATTACAACTGAAAAAGATGGAGATTCGCAAATACCTATGAACAGATGGATAAGTAAACAAAATGGGATACATATACATGTAATAGAATATTATGCAGCTTTGAAAAAGTAAATTCTGGTACACACTACAAGGAGGAATGCCAAAGACATTGGGCAAAGTGAAATACGAAATGGACCAGATTCTACAACCAAAAGCTTTGCTCTTTTAACTTTACTACACACTAAATATTTATAAGATAGTATTAAACATTATAAAAGAAGTTAGTCATAGTATACATGACTTTAATCCTAGTCCTCCGGAGCCAGGCAGATCTCTGTGAGTTCAAGGCCACCCTGGTCTATAGTGAGTTCCAAGCCAGGAAGTTACATAGTGAGACTCTGTGTCAAAATTTTGTGAAAATATAACTGAAGGGTTGGAGGTGATCCCTGGTGTGCGCTTAGCATTCAGAAGACATAGATTTCGCCCTTACCATGAAAACAAAAGCAAGCAGAATCCCCCGGAAAACTGGGGAGCCCCCTTTTCTTCTCCATACCATTAGATTCCTCACTCTGACTAAGTTCCTTCAATTGTTAGTCCTGCTGAAGTGGGCAATGTACAATGAATTTATCTTCTGTGCCTGGTTCCACATCCCTAATGCTTCTTATGAGTTTTTTTTTTTTTTCATCTGTTCCCACAACAACCCAGCCGTACACTCCTAGAGCAAGCGTCGTGCAGTAGAGGTAGCTGGTGCCCAAGATCACTCACCTGGAAAGTGAAGTCAGGGCTCAGTCTGCACACGGTGTGCTCCCAATGTCATGTTCCCAGGCCCCTTACCACACTGTCCCATTAGCTCTACTTGAAGGCCTCCTGCTATTGTCTTGAGCAGGAGAGCTGCTTTGGACTGGAATGGGTTAGCCTGACAGAACGCTGTTGGTCCAGGCAACTCTGTGGCCCCCATACTTACAGTTTAGTGAGGCTGTGCAGCCCTCTGAAGGCGGAGACGGATACAGAGCGAATCTTATTGTTTTGCAGGCACCTGTGACCAAGAGCAGTCAAAAAGAAAACAATGAAATGGTTTCAGCTTCGAAAGGTGAGCCTGGCAGGTGCCAGGAGTGGTGGCAGTAACACAGCTGACAGTCTCGTCCCTCACAGAGCTGAGATGGTAAATCTCATTGAGACTCGTGAGTTGAGAAGAAAGGGCAACACAGTGGAATAACTGGCCTAAACTGGTATTTTGGTGCTAAATCTATACCTGGTTGGCCCAAGTGTTATTTACAAGTCGAAGCTGTAAGTGGAAATCGTATCACACTGTTCTCTAAGTGTACACCTCTACTCAGAGGTGGGTGCAGCTCTCCGACCTTGCCAGGGAAGTTTCTTTGTGCAAGGATGGATACTCACATCTGGTCCAAGTGTAGCCACTATGTAGCGTGCGGTGCTTGGCTAACTGGGACTTCATCATCACACCCTTGCCTAAGGCTCAGAGACCATTGTGGAGGACGAGGAAACTTGTCTGGAGGACAGCAGTTAAACAGTGTCTTCGATCCTCGACAAGAGCACTACACTCATGACCTCACGGCAGCTGTTGCCTTGCACAAGATCAAGCCAGTCAACATTCTAGTGTGGGAGGGGAAGCAAGGGATCATGAGCCCCTACCCCTTTTGAGCTATTGGCAGTTGGCAGCTTCTAGGACGAGGGAGAACCAGTTTTCTTTAAGATTGTGGGCAATGGTAGGTTACTATATTTCAGTAGATGCCCCCTCCCCAAGTATATGGGCAGCACAAATTGGGCTCAATGGGTTATTAAAACACACACACACACACACACACACACACACACACACATACACACACAAATAAGACACCCTGCTGGGAGGGGTGGGGAGGTGGGGGTGGATCTGGGAGGACTGTGGGACAAATATGATAAAAATATATTGTATGAAGTTCTCAATTAGTAAAACTATTGTGAAATTTTGAAGTTGGAAAGCTACATAGATAGGAGCTGAAATTACAATCTAGAAATTTCTAGACAAGAACTAATGCAGAGAAAAGCACTCACTGATCACATGGGCCTGAAAGTCAGGCTTTTAAAATTTCCTGTTACACTTATCCAGATTTATAAGTGCTCACATAGAACCAGGCAAAAAATATTTGTGATATATGGCACCACAAACAATGTCACATAGCAACTTCCAAATCTCAGTAAATCAAATTTAGTTTGATTAATCTGACACCCTATACCCTGTTCACAAAAACACTTGAGACAACTTTTAAGGGGTTTAAGCAGCCAAAGAATGACATGTAAAGAGAAAAAAAATCAAGATTGGAAGAATATGATTTATATTGGAATGTCAAGACAAAAAAAAAAAAAGCAGGCTTACAGAGTGATCCCGAGTTACCCTGGAATTTGGCCTCAATTGACTGCATATTAGGAAGGAACAGGCTTCAGGGTTAAGTGGACCTATTCCATGCACGCATGTGCACCTTTTTAGCCCTGTGGACACCTGCTGTGGGTTGTGAGAGTTGATGAAGCAAAGACACCAGACCTGCCTCCTAGTCTGTAATCCAAGTCACCATTGTTCTGGAGGATGTCCTAAATTTGAATATGATTCCTTAGAAGGAAAAAGAGTTAGCCTGAGATTTGATTCAAAGTTGACTCTAACTGAAAAGTACAGTCATGGAATGGATTGGTTCACATGACATGCTGTGGTCCAGTCGTGTGGTAGGTAACACATCTTTTTTTCACTGATACAAGGGGAAACGTGAAGATGAAGCGATGGTGTTTACAACTGTGGCGAGCATCTGGAAGTCAGTAGATTGCACTGTCGTATGTGGAGTCAAGGTGTGCTTCTAGAAACCAGATAGAATGTTTCAACGTTAGGCTCTTGGATCACTGTTGCTTGGAGTAATTTGCAAGACTTAATTCAAGAGTCAGGAATGAAGGCTTATGACTGCAGACTGAGTGCTTGGGACATGGAGGCAGGAGGACTTCTCTTAGTTCTAGTCCAGCAGATTCTACAGAGTGAGACTTTTCTCCAAACACATGCAGGAGATGGATAGTTATCTCAGCAGTCGAGGGCACTGGCTGCTCTTCCAGGAGACCCAGGCTCCATGCCCAGCATCCACATGGTGGCTCACAACCACCTGTAACTGCTGTTCCATGGAATCCAAAGCCTTCTTCTGGCCTGAACGAGTATCAGGCATGCACATGGTGGAAAATTAGACATGCAGATAAAACTCTCATAAAATAAAAATAAATATATATTTAAAAAAAGCAAGCAAAATGTTTATTGTATATGAATACTGTAGATGTTACCGACGCCTTTTAAATATGTGGCCACAAGGAGGTGCTAGATATCAGGAAGAGCTTTGAATTCTCAATGATTCTGGGAGTTGCTGTGAAAAGCCTTTTTTTTTTTTAAATACTTTATTTTTTTTTCTTCAAGTTACATCTCAGTCACAAACCCCACCCTATTCCCCCTTCCTATCCCGCCCTTCCACCCTCTTCCCCCCAGAAGTTTCCCCTTTCAGTCCAACATATGGTTCCTTCTCTTATAGCAGTAAGTATTATACAAAACAACAGATATAAATATACCACATTTGTGAGAGTTAAATGGCCCAGTATACCTTCCCAATGTCCAGTTTATACATATTTGGCCCCTGACTTTAACATTCTACTATCTAACCATCTCCATGAGTTTAAAGGTCTATATCTAACTCAACATTCATACTAACTTGCAACACACTTTTAAGAGTATCTTCTTAGATCTATAACACCCTCTTGATTCCTAAACAACTCAAAATTTAACTATGAGACTCTAGCTGTCTATTCTTCAACCACCTCAGAGACCTGAGAGGGATAAATATATCTGCTTATATAGGAAGTGCAGGGCCTGCAGCTTCCAAAACTAAGAAAGGACATACCAATGACTGCCTGGACAGTTCCCATTTTCTCTCCATACATTCCTGCATCAGTCTTCAGCCTTTGGGTCCTGTTTCTCTGACAGACATTTGTTGTAGAGCCGGGATTATGAAGGACTTACCTACTCTGTCTTGGCAGAGTTAGGCTGTCGACTTCCCTGCTACCAAGTTTTGTCCTTTTTGGACAGCAGTCTGTCTGCAGTTGGTGCAAGGGGTTTTTTCATGCCAAGAGATAGGTTGCCACTAATTCAACCATCTTACAGTGGAGGTTCTTCGATGCTTATCTTCTACTCGGAGTAGAATAGGGGGTGCTGTCAGGCGCTGATATGTCTCGATATCAAAAAAAAAAGAAAATCTTAATTTAAGATAACATCTTTGAATGCCATATTCTGCAGATCTCTTGGAGTTTTTGAAGATGCCCTATCCATCTCTTGTATTTAGATAAGCAAATGTTGCTTGTCTCTTAGCAACTTGATTACTGGGTAGTTTAGAGAATATCTGTGATAGACTGTCATAGTAGCTAACAAAGTGACATGTTTGCATGACTAGGAGTTTGTTTTACTTAACTATCCTAGACCGTTTTAGATGGTTGGTATCAAGAGGCCAGAGCTTCAAATTTTATTTTTAAGTATCTCTAGGTATGATACCATTAGGAAGCATTACCTTTAATTTTGTATCAATATAAAAGATCTATTCAATTGTGGTTAAATATACTCTTAATTATGTATCAATATACAAAGGTCAATGCCTATGTAGCCCAATACAATCTTAATATTACGTCCATATACAAGGGTCAATACCATTGTGGCCAACTATAATCTTAGTTTTGTATCAATATACAAAGATCAATACCGATGTAATCCAATACAATCTTATTTTTGCACAATAAACAATGGTCAATACCACTTTAGCCAAATAAACTACTAATTTTGTATCAATATACAAAGGTATAAGGGCATATTCAATAATCTGCCCCTTCTTCTTGGACCTTCCTGTGCTATGTCTATATCTAATTTTTCTCAAGCCTATGCACTCCTACATAGGAGAGGAAGAAGGATACAGAAAAGGAAAAGTAGGAAGTCCCTGGGGCTAACCTCCAAAACCCATTAAACAGGACCATTTATTAGCTTGTAGTCTCTTCCCCTAAATATCAGAGTTTTCAGTTATCCTTCAAATAACCAAAAAGAAGGGCGGAGAAACACCTTCCCCACCCTCTGGGCATGGGACGTCGCTCTCTTAAAGTGACTTCCTGCTGATTTGGGTCGTAGTAGACCTGTTTGGGGCCCGAACCCAAATGGAAAAAATGGTTAAAAATGTTAGTACACTCCTTTTATGTTCAGTCCTTCTGTTCTCAGCTGTTTAGATGACCTAAGGGGTTTGTAGGCAGAAGCTGATCTTGCAGGCTTCACTGAGGTTCCGGCCAGGGCATTGTGTAGAGCTGAACGGTCCCAGCGACATTGGATTGCCTTGGTGGTTGCAGGCCCCTGATGGAGACAGCTATTGAGGAAGTCTGCCAGGCAGAATCAACTGGGTCACTCGTCCTCCTTGGTGCCTGATTCTGCTCTCTGCTGTGGTTTCCACTGTCCAGCCGTCCCCGGGCTCCCCTAATGGACGCTTCGATTCTCCTGGAAAGATAAGAGCAGAGCCCTGCCCCAATCCCAACCCTGGGACAATTGCCCTCTTTTTTTTTTTGGCGGGGGGGCTAGGTAGTACTTCTCCTGAAGCAAATTTGGCCTTCCGACAACATACAAAGCGTTATCTTTCAATCCGGGTTAAAGAAGAAATCATTCTGTCACCTTGGAGCTAAACCAGCTCTAGTGTATATATTTTGAGATTCCAAAGGACAATTTGCCTGCATCAAGAAGGCCTTTTGTAAGTAGCTTCCAAACCTAGGTCCCTCCAAATCCCATGTGTGTGTCTCTGAACTCTAATTATTGGGATCAGAGACCTGTGTTTCCCATCTGAAGGGATCAAAGATGTGTTCCACCACTCCTGGATCGAAGTCTTTCCCTATTTAGAGTTTGCCCTGCATCAGGCTGACCTTGAGCTCCGGGATCTGCCCGTTTCTATCTCCAGTGTGCTGGGAGCTGGGACCAAGGGTGTACTCTTCTTGAATGGTGGGACCAAGAGTATGCACCCTCACCACCCCGCTCCGTATGACTCCAGAATACATAAGACCACCAACTCTACGGTGCTTCCCCCCCCATCTCCGCTGAAGTCAAAGGCATGGGCCAATACCACAATTCTCTTGTATTTTACCTTAGTTCCACGTCTTCTCTACACCTGGAGGTCTGCAAAACCAGGCCGAATGGCTGTATCCTCTATTCCATTCACAGTGTTTCAGCCCTGCCACCTGCCTTTTTTTTTTTTTTTTTTTTTTAGTTAATAAATTTATTTGTTTGTTGCTTCAGGTTACATCCTTACCATATTGTCCTCTTTTCCCGCTTCCCAGCCCCACCCTCCCATGCTCTACCCCCTGACCCTTCCGTCTTGTTCCTCTGGGGTGGAGTGTCCCTGCCTAACAGTCTCTCACCACAGATCAGGAGTCATATGAGGGCCAAGAGCCTCTTCATTCTCCAGAGGCTTATGAGGCAGTACTGCCAGTGAATGGTGTCTCATTGCTACTGGGGGAATACTAAAAAAAAGACCAACAAACACACAAACCCACAAAAACAAAGAATATCAACAAAAAAAGAGGAGAAAAAAGAGAAGGGAAAAGGAAAAAGAAAAAAGAAAAAAAGAAGGAAAAAGAAAAAGATAAAAAAAAATTTATGTCCATGTTCCTTTTGGTGTGTTGGTTGCAGTATAGATATCCTGTACGATATAGTTAAAATCCTACTATAAGTGAATAGATGCCATGTGCATCCTTCTGAGACTGGGTTAGCTCACTCAGGATGA